>JACDJE010000039.1:4562039-4713814 GCA_016647715.1 Pavo muticus | reverse complement strand
TTTTTAAAGTATCTAGAACATCTGAGTGGACAACAGTGAACAGAGTTCGCCCTAACTTTGTTCCTGACACAATGATAGGGTGCAAGTGTGGGAGACAGACACTATTCACACCAGGCTCCTCAGATTGCTTTTGAACACTTCGCTGATACACTTCATTAACCCGTGAAGTGAATTTTCAATAGAGGGAAATGATCATTAAGATAAGTCACACAAGAGCTGAGATAAAACTCATAAATAGGTTCATTTATGAACCCAAGTTTACAGTTTGCAGTTTAATAGTTCAGGCGATGTAACATATGTGAAAAAAAGTAAGAAGAGAAGAGAGCCTGAAGAATGCTGCTTTGTTCTATTTACTGTATGAGGTAAGCTTAAATACCTAGCTGCTCTATTTAGCACACTGAGAAAGGTCATACTGGTAATGTACTGTAATGGCTGTAGTCTGTGCCATAGCAATTGGCAGATAGTTTATATTCCACAGCTTTTTAATTGATTTTTACCCATGGCAAATTACTTGGATATTATTCTATGTCATAACACTGAGATAGTCCCATTGCCTTCTGCCTCCAAAGTTTAATTAACTCTGCACAATCACGATCCTGTAATCATGGGTGAAAACGTACTGCCCTTTAACTGTTTCTAACTTGTTATTTTCTGCAAAGTAAATCCATGTTCAAGATGCGGAATGCCCCTCCCTCTTTTTGAGAGGCATGTTGGTATATTTGCTTCTTTGGGCTTGCAGCTCTGCTGATTGAAATGCTAACTTAAAGATTACTTTATCACCAACTTTAAGATTTTGAGTATTTTAAGTAATTGTGATTAAAAAGCATAATCAAAAGTAAGTAACGTGAAAGCAGTGGGAACTGTAAGCACTCACGGCACTTCAGAGTTAAGTGTTCAATATTAGAAGTAGATTAGTGTTTGCTCTCTTCATTAAGCCTGTTTTACTTTAGTTATCAATAAGGATAGCACACTGGAAGGCCCAGGGCTTAATATCTTAAAGCATTCAGTCTCTGAGGTTTTTAAAGTTTCAGCAGTAGTAAACTTGAAGTCAAACTGTGGGATCTCAGAGGAGATCAGATATTTTGTGTAGATATTAAATGCTAATGGCAGATCCTAATTAATCAGATACTTTTGTATCACTGTTAGTTTGTATTTTGGGTGCAGTGACAGATAAACTTGGTAAACAAACTCCAGCTCTAAATAAGAGGATGTATTTTTTAACCATGGCCTTGAAATAGGCTTTCCTTGTGAAGTGAAACTGTAATGACAAACTGTACTGGCAGCATTGCTGTCACTGATGTCTTCTGAGGATGAGTTTTACTAGAACTACTAGCTGAAAAGTTTCAAAGTGAGGATTTTAAGTTTTGAGATGATGACACATGTTGACTTACTTGAACTCCAATGCTTTGTTGAATACAAAACAACTGCAGAGTTTTATATTTCAGGAAAATATTTTAAGATAATCTCAGGCAAAAGGAGTATGAAAGCAAACTGGGAGTCAGCTATAATTACGTGAATAGTTAAGACAATTAATGCAGTACAATGTGTTAAAGGTCAAGTAAAGGTACAGTCACTGGTTGTAAATTTTGGTGTATAGTCATTATTAAGAGAACAATTTGTCCGTTTACTTTTATAGGAGGATGATGCCATGAAGTTCTGTCTCGTACTCACTTCCTGTCTCATTTCAAGGAACACTGTGCACCTGTCATTATACTTCCTAATCTTTTAAAACCTCCTTAAACTGTGCCTCCAGAGCTAACAAAATACCTTTTTCCTGTCTACTTTATATGTAAATAACAGATTTATTAAAGAAGTTTCCTTTGGTTGATTGCCTTGGTTTGGTTTCAGAAATTACAAAGCCAGTCAATTGTAAAACTCTGCAGTTTCCATTAAGTAGCAAGTGTTTTAGATGTTGTTTCCAAATAATGCTGATGACTGCAGAACCATTGCAGAAAATAAAGTAAGTTCCTCCACAAGAAGCAAGTTCTGTTTGAGACTAAGAAAGTCTTGTTCTTATAATATATTCAAGCTGAACAATTTGCTGATTTTGATTTGGGAAACAAGAAGTCATAAGTCTATTTTCAGAATTTCTCTTTCAGTAAAGAATAGAGTTTTCTTGGTATTTGACTGCTGAAGCTGTCCAATATTGCATAATTAAATGTGATGCATGTTTTGAACATAGAAACCTGTAGTAGACATATTAAAAACATCAGTATCTAGAGATATATTAGTTAAGATGTAGACAAATAATAAGAACAAGACATAAAGCATTTTGAAACCTAGCAACTTTTCAAGCAAAACTTGGTCAAAGCTATCAGTGTTTTTGCTGTAGAAAATATTTTTAATTTATGTTGAGCTGTCATACTTGGTAAAACAGACACAGGTTAGTTATTTATTTCTGATTCAATAGTTTCGTATTTGTTTTCTTACTTTCAGTAAAGAAGCAAGGCACAAAAGGAGAAGTGGGGCATATGTTGTATATCCTCAAGAATCTAAATGCATGCAATTGGATCAGAATCATGTTCCTAACTTTGAAACCCATTCATCCCTGAAATATTCTCCTCTAGGAAGTGGTAGAAAAAGCTAATAGAATTGGAAAGAGGACTGGAATGCGCAAGGAGACTTCTTGGTTAATGACAGGGGGAGTTCAGTGGCTAGAGCTGCTGGAGAACTGGATGGAGGTTAGAAAAATAAGTCACATAGCTCAGACTGGCAAAAATAAAAGGTTCAGGCATACACAAAAATCAGTCATTTCAACTTTAATGGAGTAAGTAAGGAGACGCTAGACAGTTTACTGTCTGCATTCATTATCTTTCCTCTTCTGCTGTTACGGAAAGGAGAAATACACTGACAAACCAGGGATGGAAATAAGTAATGCAATGATGAAGGAATTACTATTTTGAGAGAGATATACCATTCCCTTCCATATTTACCGCTGATAGAAATACCATAATCTGCTCTGGGCATGAACGATGCGTTAACACTGAACATATTATTATCTTTGGAATATGAAAGTATGACTGATTTTCTGTGATGGTGGAGAAGATAATGTTTCATTATGTGTAATTGAAAAACTTGAATTATTTTGTGGTGTTTTGTAAATCCAAATGTCACAAATATTTTGACTTAGATTTCTCTTCCCTTACATGAAGATTGGATGAGACAGATAAAGTACAGACAGCATCTATTTTTTTTAGCTTTCTGAGAGAACCCAAACAATACTGAAGTATTGAAATATGCCTCAAATTGTATTAAAATAGATAGTTTGAAAGCTGTTAGAAGGGACAGATCATAAGACCCTAAAAAAGAATCATTGTCATTAGAAATGACTTTTGAGTAGGTATTTTCCAATATGCCTGGAATGCCTTGGTATTGCTCTGGTAGTGAATTCCAGTGCAAAGTAATTATACGCCATTTCTGAATCTTGTTGAATACCATCAAATCAAAGTAGTTTTAACCTGTACTGTAAAAGATCCAAATTATTAGCAGCAAATTTTCCTGGATAGCTACAAAAAAAAAATCTTTTAAAATTATTGAACCAAAATCCAGCTCATAAACATTCGAAAATTAGAGAACATCATTGACTGTGTTGACTGCTGTGTAATAAAATTCCTAACTCTTGTTTTCTGGAGGCCTTTGTGCAGTTGAAAAATGATACTTAGAATGCTGAGAGTAGTAGCCAGAAAAGGCATTCCAACTTTGCAGCCTGGGAAACAAAACTCTGCAAGTGAACTGTAATCTTACAAGCAATATAAGATGTTGAATATACCAGGGATGAAATAGAAACCACTTTGGATGTTCTATTATTATTTAGTATGTGTTAGATTTGTGGTGTAATGTATCCAGTGAAGAGGCCTCCACAATACAAAATATTCTGTTACCCAGAAATTCCAACCTAACAATATCTGCGCAGTGTCTAGCGCATATATAGAATAAATACGTTGCTTGTATGCACGTGTGTGACAAAGTTTTACTAGCAGATGCCCAGGTGTAACTGTATTGTACCCCATGTCTGTGCAGGCTGGTGGGTTCTGAAGCACCTACAAACCACTCCTTACTAGAAGATTGTTTCCCCAGCTGTTTTCCCACTCATTCTTGCAGATATTCTTAAACAGTCTCTCAGGCAATCATGACAATTATTTGCGTGAATGATACCCAAGAATTTGTTTAGTTGTGCAATTCCTCAGCTTGTACAGGCTGTTATAGTTATACTGAAGATAACTGAGCTTGTGAATTTATTCCAGTAGTAGATATGACCCTTTGCAGCAACTAAAGAGTCAGACCTTCTTGTTGAAGTGGAAAAACAAAAAACCAACATGCTTGGTGACCATTTTGGTAAATCTCAGCCTGATTAGTGATTGAGTGTGATACATGGTTTGAAACCATTGTATTTCACACAGTAACCTCACAAAAAAGTCTCACCTTTCCCACCCAATTCCTTTCCTGACCTAATCCTCTCTTTACTGATGTGTATGTTAGCCTGCATACTTATTGTATTATCCTGTAGACCTACTGGTTAATACTTTTCAAACCAGCATATCTAAGCTGAACTGTCAAATATTTTCAGTGCCACTCTTTGTCCCAAACTTCTGTTACTTTGTGGAAAAAATCCAGCTCAGGCCAAAGCTAGCAAGTCAATTCTGTTATTTTTATAAGATTATCACAGGAATGCCAATGAAAATATTCTTAAGTTACAATGGGTGTAACACAGGATTTTCACACTACCCCCTCCCTCTGGGGGAAATCCATAACTTTGTCTACAATGTGAACTCCACTCGTATGGGTCAGGACAAATTTACCCAGTAAGTGTGTTTGTTTCCACTTCAATTTTCATTGGCACAAAACCAAACAACTAAGGGGAAACAGGCAGTGCAGGGCCCCCACCCTGGCTCTGAACGTATTTTCTTCTATTGTAGCTGGTTCCCTCAATTTCCCAGATCAATCAAAATCTGCTGGAGTTACTGCTGTGATAAAGTCAGTTGCTATCAGGAGGTAGGATATAATATGCTAGAATGATCAAGAGGGGTTAGAGCTTTTAGTGGCAATGATAACCCAAGAGAAATAAATACCTACAGAATTTCAGAGTGAAATAAGTTCTAGGGACAGAATGGAATATCTGGAAACAAAATGAATTCCTAATGATCTCTATAGCACTATATCACAGCACTCTGAGAGGATGACAAACATCAACTTCGATTTTCCCAAGACTGTGGTTACATATTGGAGATCTGTCATGTAGCAAATAGTGTCAATATCTGGATGACTCCATTTGAGAGGGTGCTAGTGTGGAGAAGTCTCTGAAGAGCAAGTGTAGAGTCTGCACCTGGGGAGGAATAACAGCATGCATCAGTACAGGTTATAGGATGACCTGATGGAGATGAGCTCTGAGGAGAAGGACCTGGTGGACGACAGGTTGGCCGTGGGCCAGCAGTATGCTCTTGTGGCCAAGAAGGCCAGTGGTATCCTGGAGTGCATTAAAAAGAGCTTGGCCAGCAGGTCAAGGAAGGTGATCATCCCCCTCTGCTCTGCCCTGGTGAGGCCATATTTAGACTACTGTGTCCAGTTCTGACCTCCCCAGTTCAAAAAAGACAGGGAGTCCACAGGAGGCCCACAAAGATGATAAAGGGCCTGGAGCATCCCCTGTATGAGGAAGGGCTGAGTAACCTTGGTCTATTCAGCCTGGGAAAAAGAAGACTGAGGAGGGATCTGAGAAATGTTTGTAAATATCTAAAGGGAGATGGAAGGGAAAAGGATGAGGCCAGGCTCTTCTCAATGGTGCATAGCAATAGAACAATGAGTAATGGCCTAAAACTTGAACATAAGAAGTTCCATACTAACACACAGAAGAACTTCTTTACGGTAAGGATGATGGAGCACTGGAACAGGTTGCCCAGAGAGGTTGTGGAGTCTCCTTCTCTGGAGATATTCAAGACTCTTCTGGATGCATACCTGTGCAACCTATTATAGGGAACTGTTTTTAGCAGAGGGGTTGGAATCAATGATCTGTTGAGGTCCCTTCCAACCCCTGTGATTCTGTAATTCCCTGCAATGTCTCAGCAGTCTGAACAAACAAGAACCTAAAGCCAGTGTTAGGTTCCAGTCCACTGTATGTACCCCTTACAGAAAGAGTTAAGAATTGCTCTGCTGCCTTTTAGAAATTTACTTACAAAAACAAATATTAAATGCTCTTCAAATGTAGGACCATGCTATACAGTTTTGTCACAGCTCATGTGTTGTTTTTTTTTTGTGAAAGGACAGCTTGCTGCTTGTGTTTTCTGGTAAATGCTGCATGACTCAGTAATTTACTCTTGTTACTTCTGCTTTTCTAAACTTAACCTCAGATTTAAAAGTAAGCTTTGCTCTTTCTCATTTTTGTTACGTTATTAGGGTTACTCACATCAGGTGTGTCCTGAAAGATAGCTATGATTACTGTGTTGGAAATAGGATGTACTACTACCTGCTTCTTCCTGATTTACATATAGCGTTTGAATCATTAAACCTAGCAAGACCTGCTTCATTGGCTCTTACATAAGACATATGAAGTAGGACCTAATGCTCTACCTCTCATGGTTACATTCCCTTTCCTGCACATGTGCTGGCCCAGGAGTGTTCTCTGCCTCTCAGGCCAATTCACTCAGTGTCCCAAATTCACACTGTTATAAAAACTGTGGTAGCCATATTTGGCTGTAGGCTCGGAATGGTCCCTGGCCTCTGCTGGCTACTGAGCCATGCCCAGGAATGGTGTGGAGATGAGCTGCCTGATGAGGAGTGCCAGAGGCTAGTCCAGGACTTCAGCAGCACTGGCACTCAAGTCCCAGAGCCTAGGACTGCTCTGTGGCTCTTAGCCATTGAGATGGAGCTATTGGTACGTTGCCTGATCAGCTGTTTCAGATTAGTTTCAGGTGTAAGCCATGAAATCTAAAATTTCTGTAGTTATATCTATTCTTATTAATTATTATATGTCTGCAGAGATTCTGAAGTATTCTGGGTGCTTAGTGAAATGTCTGTTGGCTTTCTGAATTTTATATTTCCTGCTTTAATGTTTTTCTGGTCAGAGTCCCACAGGCTAATGTAACATACGAAAAAAAACTGTCTTTTATCAGTTTTCCATTTACCATATGTAATTTCATTAAAAAACCCTATTCTTGTCTAGAAAAAATACATATATTCTAATTTAATTTAAGTAAAAATTTAATTTCTGAATAATCTAGTAAGCAGGGTTAGAGCGATAGGAAGCAGGAATAATAAGTGACTTCACAAACAGCAGTCACACATTCATGTGTGTCTGTAAATTAGCCCGCAAGGAGATTTTGTTCATTTTATTATTCTTAGGTGCACCTACCGGTTCAACCCTTTAAAAGACATACTGCACCAGCAAAAGATGTGAGGCAAGCTGATATGACTTGCCAGGATATAGAACTCTCTGTCTCCTGGCTTCCGTAGCCAAAACCCAATTGTTGAATTATTTTGTAACAGTACAATCTTGTCTTTCATTGAATTATAAAAGGCTCTGCCAGGGTTATATGCTATTTCCAGTCAGGAATATGGAGGCCTACAGTCCTTGCTGGGTACAGGGAGTACTGTGCAGATGATGCAATGGGAATGGTGCAGAATGAGTGTCCAGTCTGAGGTTTTAATAGTACTGAAAGTAGTGTTTGCTGCAAATCAACAAAAGTCACCCTTGCAGATTAAGAATAAAACAGAAAAAAAAAAATTATTCGTAATTGCATCTTTATTAGATTCGTGCTATGCAAAAAGCATTTGGTTATGCATGGCAGCCAAAGTAGGATAATGCAAAGTTGTACAAAGTTCTTAAGATTTTTATTTTATTTCAATTTGCAGATGATTTCACACAAAAGCTGATGATGTTTATCCTGTTGAGGATTCTATATATTCTACACCTATTAACATAAATATTGTAGAAATGTTTTAGAGTATTATTTAAATTACACTGGTATTCATTTGTTGATAAGTTACACAACACTGCCAAGTGTTTTGTAACCAGCACTTTAATTATTCAGTAGCAGGAGAAATGTAAAGCCCCCCAGAGGCGATCTGAAGTTGATTTCTTCACACAGGCATTAACCAGTGTCAAACCTACTACTGATGCCTTTGCAGAGCTGGAAGTTAATGTAATATTCTTCTAGTAGAGGGTGGTGGGATGAGGCTGAACCTACCTAAAGAAATGATGTATTTATTTTCAAGAGGGAAAGACAGGAAATAAGGCACTTTGTCTTAGTGATGTTTTTAGAAAGTTTGTTGTTGCATTAGAATTAAAGCTTGTCTTTAGGAAGAAGATAGTTTTGGAAAAAAGAAACAAAACAAAAAAACCACCCGTGGATTGGAAGGAACTATTTTTGTGAAAGTTTGGGGGAAAAAAAATCAACCCCTTGTTCTCTTCAGGTTAGTTCAGTCAGCAAGCTGGGAGTCTAGAATATGCCCTTGCAAGGAAAAGAAGAAAGAGTGTGGATAGTTGTGTGGACATTAGGCCAGGTGTAAAATGATTCCTATAGATTAATTAAACATCTGGTTACTAATGTTTCATATGCAACATATACCTCAGAGTGGATCTCTCTGCTTGCATGGGTGTTGTTAGCTCATGCCAGTCCAGTTATTATGCTTTTCCTTAGAAGGAAAAGAAAATGAGAATTAGAACTAGAGGCAATAACATGGGCTTCTTCACTGCTTGGGTCCATGCAGTGCCTCACCTGTTGCCTTGCTATGGTGGCTGCTACTGTGTAATGATCCCCCGTTCAGATGTTTTTAAGGGCAGTGCTAAGGGCTAAAGACATGACTGTGAAGGTGACTTCACCCCTGTCACGTTATACGTGCAGACACAAACTTTTATGCATGTCAGGATAAGAATCTTATTTCCCTTCCGTTTATAGCAGAGAGAATCCTTATGTATTATATTTTTCCATTATTTAGCCTTATCTGTACTTCCTCAGAAACAACTCAAACAAGTTATGCATTACACAGAGAGAAGGTAGGGTGGTTTGGTATGAAGAGGCTTCAGAAGAGTGCAGTGCTCACTGTTCTGCATAAGAATTTGTGTAAAACTTATGGATGGCAGTAAGCATTCAGATAGTTCTTTCATTTATATCAAGAGTGAATGATGTGACACATATCTGCGAGAAATTTATCCACATTTTGCATATAGACATTTATGTGCATCTACAGATTCCTTTCGTGTCTGAAATCATTTTTTAAATGGGAGAAACAGGCTACCGTTAAGGCTTTGCTATGTGATAGCTGTGCTGGGTATAGTGTTTGTGTCTCATATTGAAATAACACGGGTTTGTTTGTTCTGTAGCCATTCCAGCCCACCCACATCTTGGTGGTTTGGCCCTTCCCCTCACTTGTCTGCAGGTGTGTCCACTACCGACCTCACTCACCCATCTATTTATGTCATAAATATGTTTAACCTAATGTTTGGCTGTATCTCTGTAGATCTGTTCTATTACGGCATTTTTGAAATAGGGAAAAAAATTAATTGCTTATTATAAAGCAAGACTTTTTGTTGCCTAATGTTCATTAAAATAGGTATTTTTTTATATTGTTACCATGAACAATTTTAAGTTTTCACTTCTATTTTCAGCTTTGCCACATACTTCTGTGTGACTACATTGTGGCACCTCCATCTGCTCCTTTCTTATTTAGTCCAAAGTGACAGGACTTGCAATTGCTACCTTTTCAAACATATGCGAAGTGCTTAAAGAATCTGAAATACATAAATAAAATAAAATAATAATTACTTTTGGACTTTTTATATATATATATATATAAAGTGCTAGGCAGCGTAGCTAAGATTGTCTGTGGTTTACGGTTTGTCTAATTCTATACAGGGGAGATTTTATTGTTCACTTGAATAAGACAGAAGGTAATATAAACTGTTATGTTTTGTTTTCTGAAAATTCAGTCCCATATTTACGGAGATTTATTTCAGGATGTTTTCACATTTCATGAAATGTGTCTCCTCTACAGGGAGAAGTAGAGTTAAACTTTATACCAAAATCTTACTCTTATGAGGGAATCTTTCAATGAATTTAAAAAAAATACTGAAAAACAGTGTTAATTCAACCCACACAGTCTATCATTGGTATCCTGTGCTACTGCCTACACTCTGTGTAGTCATTTGCACTTCTGTCAGGTGGAAAATGCTGCAAAGAAAGGCCAGTTCATTGCTACAGCTGGTGGATGGAAAAAGAAAAATCCCATTGCAAGGTGTAACTCAGTGTGAAAATAAACTGTATAATGAATGAATTATAAGAGCAGGTATTTTTCCCTATAGGCACTGTTTACTTCTGATCCTAACTTTCACACGCTTTGAGCTGTTAGAGCTGAATTGCTTTCGGTTTTTAAAAAATTCTTGGCCAGACAAAATTTGTTGTCCATCAATTCTCCACGGTTGACTAAGAGTGGAAGTGAAAGCAGACAGAGAATTAAAAGTCAAAACTCTTGTCTAAGAGATAACTGCAAAATATGATGGGGCAAAAGACGAGGTTAAGGGGGAAAATTATGACATTAGAGAGAAATAGAGGAATACAAGGAGCTAGAGAAAAATATGTATATTAGAATAGATTTTGGAAGTAAGTGCTGAAGTACGTCAGACTTAAAAAGTGGAAAAAAGGAAGTGTGAATTTATGGGAAGAGGTTATACAGAAAGTTTCCTTCTCTAAACCAGTGGTCAACATTATAGCTCTGTGGTTTCAGCTGTTCACAAATGGTTTGTGAAAGCCACTTCCAGACAGCATTATCTCAGTGTCCATAGGTGTCTTCTCTAATTCAAGTGGATGTGCCAAGGCTCTAAAAACACAAAATCATTTGATGGGTCAAGGTGGGCTATTAATTTTGTTCTATAGGATATGCGTTTTGTATATGCACATGTCTATTTTAGTCATGCAAGTCACGTTGGTCTCTTTAATCACATACTGGTTCCCTTAGCCCTTTAGTTTCAGATGATTCAGGATGGTGTAAGAAAGAGTTCTACAGGAATGTTAACTCTTTGTAGAAATTAAAAGGTAGATATGTGAAGTAGGAAGCAGACTCACAGAAGAAAGGGAATGGTCTCATGGCTAGGAAAAACTGGCAGCCATGAAAACAGGATTCTCTCCCCACTCTTCACTCATAAGTTCCTACTAAAGATGAAGAAATTGTTATGACCACAGTTTTCCATTGGCCACTAAGTACTCTTTTTTATTATTATTATTTTCTACAGTGGACCACATTGGCAGAGTGCTTTCCCAACTGCAGTTTAAAGTCATTGATAGTGTGCTTTGGACATATAAAATGCTGCACAAACACTAAGTAGTTAAGGAAAATCAGAACTCTTGTTTCTCAGATTGGGAACTCAAAATCCATGGAAACTTGCCATTTTTGCCCGTTATCTCTAACTTTATCCTTACAAAATGGGCGTGATAGGAGGGAAAATTCTGCTTCTCCATCAGCATTTGTGGTCAATTAATATTTATGAAAGCTCTAAAATATTCTAGAGGAATTCATTGATTTTACTTTTTAGTATAGTGTTCCAGTGTTGTACTAAATTCTTAACTACTCATTTATTAAGTGAAGCATAAGTCCTTTAGAAAAAAATAATATGATTATGAAATGAAAACTACTTCTCCAGGATATTCTCATGAAGGAAACAAATGAGGTGCTGTGTGAAGCTTTCAGTGTAAGAAATGTGGAAAATAAGTGTTTGATTTCAGTGCATCGGGAGGGTGTTTATTTGAAGTTTTTTAGCATATTCAAGAGGGGAGAAAAAGTGAAAGTTTTTTCACTCTACGGAGTATATTTCCTGTGGTCTAGGGTGACAACAAAAATTCTTGACAGGCAAGTTCTGTGCATTTAGAGTTCTTGACCAAGAAAATATACCTATATTTATTCCCATTAAAATTAATAAACTATCTTGTATTGCTTGCAGAAATGCTTGTGGCATGTATTGAAATAAGTATTCAGTATCCACAGTTCAGAACTGCTCTGGGCCAATGGGATTGCAAAATATCTGTCAGCTTTGGCTGACAGCCTAGAGTTGCCACAGCAATTTTTCTCGTTAATGAGTAAAATAGGTGGTGTTTATAGAAAAATAACTGTCTCATGAGAAGCTGTGCAAAAAGTTCCATTCAAAACCATTCTGTTTATATATAGTTTTGTTGTTTGTTTTCTTTCCTTTTTACTTACTACTGTGGACATTTACATGAAAACAGGATATTTCTCCTTCAAATTGCAGTCATGGACAGAACAGCCACTGTGCCAAAATGAAAGCTATTTTCCTCACCAAATCTGTTTCTTCTACATATGTAAAGTGTACAGTACTTATTCTCCTACCTCCATTTAGGGGCTTTTTTTACTTCATTAGTTTGATAAAACTAGCAAAACAATATGGATGTAATGACATGAGAATATGTTAGTGAATGTGTAAAAAGATGAAATGAGTTTAAAAAAAAAACCAGTAAAATAAATAACATCTACGTTTCTGTATTTACAATGACAACAGAGATAAAAGTATTTTTGCCATGTGTTCTGACATTTTTTAAAGATAGCTTAGAGATAATTGTAAATGCTCAGGAGGAAGATAAATAAAAGAGCTGAGTCCTGTTTTGGCTGATGGTGATTAATAAAGGTAGTGAAGTCAGGCTTCTCCTGAGAATGTCCATTCTTTCTGATGGACAAATCTGCCCTTTCCAGTCTTAGGTTGAATGTAATATCCTACTGGTTTGAGAGGTGCATCAAACTACTTTTACTGACAAATGTCACATTTCTTCCAGTTTCTTTGAGTTCAGTAATGTTTTATAATGCCACTAAAGTTATACTTTAGGGATCCAGTGCTGAATGAGAGTGCTTTAGCACCCATATGTGATTTCATAACGTAACAGCTTAGCCCTTGGCTCCAGATCCATCTGGTTGTAGTAGATACACAGAGAAAGCTCTCAGCTGTCCAGATAGTTCTGTGCCACTTACTTCTCTAGCAGGAATGAGAAGGAGAGTGGGTACTGCGTTCTACCAGATCGTCAGCCACTGTAGCCTTCGTCCTAGAAATAATGAAGGCAGGAATATAAATCATGGAGTCTTCCAGCTGGAGGGCTGCCTCATCCAGAGCCAACCTCCACTTTGTAGAAGCTCACTTGCCCTAGACTAGGAGACCTCTGGCTTTTGGCTCAGCTGCTTTTCTTGTTCCTCCTCTCTTCAGTGTAGGGCTGTTCTCTGAAAACTGATATGTATCTCTGCAAAATCCTCTACACAAAGCTGTCATCTGCTTGTACAACTTCTGAATTTATGCTCATTGCACTAATAATTAAATATTCTCTCTCTGGTTAAGAAATGGAACAGCAAGATTTCAGGGCAGATGAGTGTAGTCCTCTGACTGTACAGGTTTGCAGAGAAGTTAGATTACACAGGCTCCAGCTTGTACTGCTCAGATAATGTTTCCAACATCAGGAGTGAAATGTTCCCGGGGTAATTGAAAATCTTTCAGATAATCTTTTTTTAATTTTCCTCAAATAAGCCTCCAGCGTTTCTTACGTAGTCAGCTTGACTTTGAAAATCCAACTGTTTTTTTTGTTTTGTTTTTTTTTTTGCCATGTTAGTTCCCAGAGTCAGGGTCTGCTTGCTAAGGCTGAACATCATATGAATGTGACTCACCAGGAACCAAGAAGCGGAAAGAAATGCTGAGGGTACTTTGGAGAAGTTTGTTGTGTTTATTCCTGTTTTAGGGTTGATTCCTACATAGCTGGACATCAACTTGTTTAGCTGTTGTTTAGCTGTTTTTAGCTTAGTCTGGTGCTTGATGCATGATTGTGGCCTAATGAAATGTTTGGAAAGTAATTTGGCACAAATGTGCTGCTTAGTTTCTTCAGTTATCTGTTGGTAGTATTCTGCTCCCACCTAGTTTGCTCTGTGCTGCTTTGGCAAACTTACAGATTTCAACAGCAGGCAGCTCACCATAATAATGTCATAAAATACGCTACAGGGTAACTGTAAAAAGGGCAAGAAATGCAGCCCTGAGGACTAACAGGGCCTGAAATTCTCATGGAGGAGCACAGCAGGTGAACAGAGGCGCATGAGGAAGAGGATGAGAATATTTTAGATCCTGACTGCCACAAACTTCTCAGTGGAGCTGAGTCAGCATGAGAAGAGCTCAGTAGTGTGGTGTTGATTCAGAGGCCTGTGGCTCACTGCTCCCCTTTTGGGTGATGTGGAAAGCGCTTGCCGGAAGTGCTGATGACTAACCTTGGACACTGCAGAATGCTGCTGCTGTGGCTCCTCGGCCCATCTCTAGTGCTGCTGCATTCCAGGGACATTCCAATGGGAACAATGACAGGGCATGGAGCTGCGAAATAGCAGCAGTCAGCATCTGTCTAGCAGCCAAAAGATAGAAAGGATACCAGTCATCTTCTTTGAAGTTTCAGTTTAAGTATTCATTTGCATTTGAGAATTCAAAAATGTTTTTGCTTCGCCAGTGTTTGCACAGTGGGTCAGTATGTATGGCAGATATATGTTGCTTGTACAAATGAATATTCAGCAGTATAACTTCTATTCCTTTTGTGTGGGAATTCTTATGTAAAATAGTATTTTGCTGTACTATTCCTCCAGCATTTTGCACACCAGAAATGAGGGTTTCTTTTGCCTTTCTTTCCCCCATATTTCTTTATGTTTTTATGTATAGAAATATACTTAGTCATCGTGTTGACAATTAATTTCCTGTTAAATTATCTCTCCTCCTGACTTCCTTCTGTTTTCATTGCCAGCTCATGGATGCTACAACTGTAGGACTGTGCTAACTGACCCCTCTGGAGTTTTCACTTCTCCATGCTACCCAAGTGATTATCCCAACAGCCAAGCTTGTAAATGGATCATCCGAGCACCTCATGGATTCATTATACAGCTAACATTCAGTGATTTTGACATTGAAGAAGCTCCGGGCTGCATTTATGACTCACTGACATTGGACAATGGAGAGAGCCCAATGAACCTTTGTGGCATCACTGCCAAGGGATTATCATATAATTCTACCGGAAATGAAATGATTGTGTCTTTTAAAAGCGACTTCAGTATCCAAAAGAAAGGTTTTAATGCCAGCTATGTACGAAGTAAGTAAACACAAACCATTTTATCCCTTTTACAGAAAAAATATCCTGCTAGAAGTAAATTTCTTATGGGTTATTAGAATTACACTTTACAAAGGAATCATGTGCTCCTTGAGAGGGACAGGTAATAGGGAAGCTGCAGGATAATGCTACAGACTTCTGTGTGTTTTTTTAACTAATTTACTTTTCTGTGGATGAAAGTAAATTATTTTATTCTGGGACATTAGTGCTTTAGAAAAACTTTTATCACACAAAGATTGTAGGCCCAGCAGTGCCTCTTTCAGACGATTCATGTTGGGAACTTTAAAAGTGGGACATACATACAGAAATATGAAGACCAGCATGAGCTTTTGGTTCTTAGCCAAAAGAAACGAGGAGAGCCAAAACCACTGGCCCGGTGAATCACCCTGCAATGGGGAGAAGTTCGTGCAAAATGCAGAACTTCCTCAAGGTTTTTTCCAGTCTGTAACATAAACTCTCAGGGATGAACTGTGATTGCAAAACTGCTACCTGCATTCCTGGACCTTTTTTTCTTTTCATAAATACGTAGCAATGCTTAGATTTTAAAAATCCTAGCAACTGCAAAAATGACACTTTTCTATCCATGCTTTTCTCCCTCTGAGAAGGTGACAAATAATATGTGACTGATGTTTATTTTGCCATTTTAAGGTATTGCAAGAAGTTGTTCTTAACATAATAGTAAAGGACAGCAGCATAAGTGAGGACATTAGGATGGTCATTTGCTTCTTTTAATTTAAAACCATTGCCCTTGCCCCGTTACTACAAGCCCTGATAAAAAGTCTCTTCATCTTTCTTATAAGCCCCATTTATATATTTAAAGGCTGGAATGAGTTCTCCCTGAAACTTTCTCTTCTTCAGAAGTCCAGCTCCCTCATCCTTTCTTTGTAGGGTAGATACTCCAGCCCTCTGATCATCTTTGTGGCCCTACTTTGGCCCCACTCCAGCTGCTCCTCATCTTTCTTGTGCTGAAGACCCCAGGCTTGGATGCGGTACTCCAGATGGGGCCTCACAAGGACAGGGTAGAGAGGTACAATCACCTTCCTCTTCCTGCTGGCCACCCCTCTTTGGATGCAGCCCAGGATAGCCCAGGTTGGCATTCTGGGCTGCAAGCGCATACTACTGGTTTATCATAGAATCATAGAATGGCTTAGGTTTGAAGAGACCTTAAAGATCATCAAGTTCTACCCTTCTACTGTGGGCAGGGCTGTCACCCACTAGCTCAGGCTGCCCAGAACCCCATCCAGTCTGGCCTCAATCACGTCCAGGGGTGGGGCACCCACGACTTCAATGGGCAACCTGTTCCTGTGCCTCACTGCCTTATGAGTAAAAATTTTTTTCCTAATATCTAACCCGAATTTCCCTTTTTAGTTCAAAGCCATTCCTCCTTTTTCTATCACTGTTAGACCAGGTACATCCAGCTTTTCATCCACCAGGATCCCCATGTTTCTCCACAGAGCTGCTCTCAATCAATCCATTACTTAGTCTGTACCCCTTGTACTGGGGACTGCTGAACTGTAGCACACTTATGTTCTATCAGCTGGTTGTGTAGAAATACAGAGCAGGGAAATTTTCAGCTATCTCTTAAGTCACAAGCAAATCTTTTTCATTAAAAGAAATATCAAAATACTTATTACACATAATATTTTAAAATAATCTCCAGAGTTATAAGACAAAATAAGGTTTCTCTGTTTCAAGGAGTTGTAAAATCAAGTAGATCGTATATAATGATATGTAATCAGATTATATGACATGATTTATTGTGTTCTCTTTACTCTTCTAGTGTTCAATCTTAACAAATAAGATGACTTTTATTAGGAATTTAAGATGCAATGTTATCCCCAGATGAGGAGAAGAGGAGAGGACCATGGAGAGAATCATTTTTATACCCATGTTTATTGGTATTTCTGTGAAAGCAAAAATATTACCTCCACGCGTAATTGAAGAGTGCCATACCTTCAGGGATAGCACCCTTACAGTTAAATAGCCTTGGAAGATACCCTTTTATTTTGAATAAGGAGGCTACTCTCCAGTGTGACTGAAGGTGTCAGTGACTTTCACCAGCAACTTACATTTAAATGTTTCACATACATGTTAGTTTAGGTACCACTGTTAAAACCTGCTGTTAAGCTGCTTTGATGAAGGTTCCTGAATTTAGTTTCATTACTCCAAACTGGTAACTCTCAACTTGAATTTGATTGCAGAAGTAATGAAGGAGATCTGGCTGTATGCAAATAGGACAAATTATAACGTATAGGCCACATTCTGCATGGCAACATTTAGCCAGGCAGTAAATACAGAAAAGAAGTTTTGGTAAATGAATGAGAGTGTACTGCCTTCCTTTCATAGAAAATAAGTTATAAAAGCCTGTAGACATTAGATCATCAACACACATGCACTGAAATTACGAAACATCTTCACGGCAGATGTCCGTGCAGTATTCTCCTGCTCTTGTAGAGAATTCCCAAAGGCATGGCAGTGATGCTACCTCCTCTCACTTCAGGTCACTGTTGGAGTTCCAAAGCCTCATTGTCTAACTGACATTGTTACTATTGCAAACACAATACCCAGGCAATATCATCAATTTCTCCCAGAGAGGTTACTGTATTATAATTACGTAGCTGTGTTTTCCTTCATTTCTTAGAAATGAACATATAAACATAATAAAATTAAGTCGTTTGTTGAGTTTTGAGTTTGATAAAGGAATGTAAAAGTCCATTCAAAGATACGCAACAATTTGCTATCTAGCAGTTGCACTTAAAAAGATACAAATAGTACATCCTTATACAAAATGTACACACAGAAAAATATAGGTGGGGAAAGACAAATAGAGTGAGTCTGGGGAGAGAATTAGCTGTGAATAAAACAGCATTTGTGGAACAGTGTTTTCAAAATGAGTTTCATAGAATACATCCTGCTATCCATAACAAGCTGGCTGCCCGCACAAATGCTGGCTTTCCTGGTTGTTGCCTCCTGCAACACACCAAAACCAGATAGATGAGCCATATCCTCAGCAGCAGTAAATGAGTGCAGCTATATGGTATGTGGTGTGTAGACACTGACAGAACTCAAAAAAGCTGGTACATTTCTTCCAATATCAGTTGAAGGACAGTTGAAAGCTGTGAAGCTAGAAAATGGCAGAAAAGCAGTTTTCCCCACAAATGATTGTAAATTAGTTATTTTTGCTTGTATGTAATGGGAAGTACGGTATGTAAGACCATGGTCTGAAAGCAAGACAAGTAAGGTAGAAGCTCTAAAAAGAAGCAGAGGCAGACTTCTTGTCATTACAACACTTTCATAAATGCAGATGAGGATTTCAGAACAGCGAGCTGTCTGTTGCTGGTTGCTCTGCTGCATTTCAGCTGCCAAGACTTATTTACATTTTATATAAGTAAAAAGCAATGTGTCCAAAATAAAAGCTGTTATCTTCTTAACAGAAACAGTTTAGCATCACCCCGAATGTAGTATAAACATTTACATGATCAGACCAGGAATATATATATATTCTCCCTCAGAGAAAAATCATTTTCTTCAATGCTAACATCTGAAATTCATCAGTGTGATGACTGGCTGTTCAAAAGTGATTGAGAGAGAGTTCCTAATGTTGATGTCAGGATTCTTTTTTCTCCGCATGTACAAAATACTTGTCAGTTTTGTGCTTTTGCTGTTTGGGAAAGTGCCAACAGTTGACTCTGAGGAGCACAGCAATGTTGAGTAGACTTGTTCAGTGCCAGGGCAGCAGCTTTCGTTCTCCCAGTTTATTTCTCTTACACTGTTTAAATGTGACCAGGTGGTCCATAACTCTCCTGACCACTCCAACATCAGCTGGCTGGTGCTCATATGAATGAGCTTTTTTCTTTCTCAAGTCTTGAATCCTTATACTTCTGGAACATTTTCCGTGTTATGTAAAGAACTGTACAGTATAATTAACCCATGAAAAAAAAGCCCTTGTTTTCAGTGGAAAGTTGAACATGTTTTCTATCTATAAAATTGTTACAGCATACTTTTGCCCTTGGGAAAGGAGAAAAATCTATGAAGTAAATCCAGTAACTGTAAAAGCCCAGGGTTTCTTTCTTCAGTCCCATTCTCCAATTGCTGGATTGGCAGATAAAAGTGCAATGTTTTATGTTATTTTACTGTATTATGTATATTGGTCAAATTCTCTCCTTGTGTATACCCAGATATGAAAGTTTGGGGCTCAGATTCTTTGCAAGCTGCTGGCTTGCAAAGAGAAAGTGTAATACAGTGAACATGCAGGATCTTTATAGCTCATCTGTCTGTTCCAGAATAGGGCATGATAATCATTCTTCTCTTACATATCTTACCCTCTCAAATGGAAAATTTTTCTTTCACTCTGAGAAGGGAGCAGTATAATAGTTATTGTATGCAACATGGCATCATTTAAAAATCCTAAGGAAGACTAGGCATTTCATGTGGCAGTTATTCTTCAAGTCTAGCAAAATCCAATTTCAGTTTCAGAATATCTAGAGTATTAGGGACATGTCAGACTTTTCCTGGAGATGCGATCTGCCACAGTACAGAAATAAAGAGCCAGAAATAAAGAAGGGCTACTGCTGTGTATCCGGTCTTGTTGACCTCAATTCCTTTGCATGACTGATAACCTGAAATTTCTTTCTGTGGAGAAATTCACTAGAAGAATTTTTTGTGCCATAAGGATCCAATAAAACTGAGTATATTGGCACTTTATTTTGAAAAATAATTTTCTCCAAAGTAGACTCAGCAGAATTGTCATTAATACACTCATGGAGAAAAATCATATGTCATTTGATACTGCTTTTCACATTTGGTGACTGCTGTTTTGCCAGTGCAAATGAGAATGCTTAAAAAAAATTAGAGACAAAGTATTTCTGCCAGTGCCCTTACTACGGTGCATTGCTTTAGAAGAGGCCTAGCCATTTCTAGATACTTGTGCAAAATCTGGAACGCAAGTATTTACAAAAGGTGAACAGCTTGGATACAAATTGGATATGCGATTACAATGTTGAACCTGAAGGTTGCTGAGGACAAAACAAGAAGATGCTTACTGTTTTGGAGAAACTCATTACCAGAATTCAGGAACAGAGGGCTTCAGTTTGCCAAGAAATGCAATGGAATTTTTCTTCTATTGCAGTATTGATATTTAAAAGAAGTAAAACCTGAACTTTGTTGGCGTAATACAATCATGCAGACAAGTAATCAAAATAGTAGAACTTCAAAAATCATACTATGTTTTCCAAATAACTCTTTTTCTCTATTGCCTACTACATCTTTCCTTGATGAATAAATGTTAATTTTTATCAAATGAGTATAAACTAGCAGGCAGTATTTCCTAATACTGCTCTTGATACGACTTGGGGAGTTAACTGCAGATACTGCAGCATTCTCCACCCTGCTGAAAAGGAACTCCACGTGTTTCAGGTTGAACACTCTGCCAAGTCAAATTCCCTACAGTGTGTGCTTTTGATACATTGCACTGATTAAAAAAAAGCACCATTAAACTGCTGCCAGTCTGCCTTTATTTTTATATGAGAATACTTTTAACTAATTTATCTACTCTCTGTTCTAGTTGCCGTGTCTCTGAGGAATCAGAAGGTCATCATTCCCCAGGATCCCGATGCTGATGCTGTATCCGTGGCAGAAACGGTCTTGGTTCCAGAGCTCAGCCAGTTCACGCTATGCTTTGAAGCAACCAAGAGCAGCAGTGATGACAATGATGACTGGAAGATTTTCTCCTATACCGATGCATCATCAAAAGAGTTTTTCGGCTTTGGGAAGACCACAAAAGGCCACTTTCTGTCCATCTCAGACACACAGTGCATACTTGACAATGCATTGCCTCGAAATGTGGAGTTTTTCACAGGAACATTTGAACAGCTTTGTGTCGTAGGGGATAGTTTCTCGGGCACTATAGGTGTATATGCCAAAAACATCTATCATAATACATACTGTCCAGATATGTTTGGCAAAGTTATCCCTGGAAATGGGAGGCTTCTCCTGGGCTCTAACAGCAATGAAGTGAGCTCTCTAAATGGGGACATTTACAACTTCCGCCTCTGGAATTTCACCATGAATGCTCAAACACTGGCCAACCTCAGCTGCGATGTGAAAGGAAACATTGTAGACTGGGAAAATGAATTCTGGAGTATTCCAACTTCAGCACTGAAAGCAGAGAACAATTTGAGTTGTGGTAAGTATGCCTTGCCAATCTTTTTTGCTTATTCTCCCCCCACACACACTTCTGCATTGTGCTGAAAATATCTTATCCTAGCAAGAAAAATGAAAGTTCCTATGAAAAAAAAACAGGTAGGACTTGTCTTTCTTCAACCTTAGTTCAACTCTTACTGTACACAGAGGCTTTGAAAGGGCATAAAGTTGATTCTCTATGGGAAAAGAAAAATCCCCTAAGTGTTTTAAGATGCCTCTTGAAATAATCTATAGATCAAAGTTCTTCCCCAGTAATTTGTTTACTGGCATTCTACTTATATGAAATGAGGATCACAGGAAAGTACCTGCAACCATCAGGTTAGACAACCACAGTCTCCAGAGAGAAAAAAAGAGAAAAAAAAATGTGTTAACTAACCATTAAGTAAATGTTTTTGTGCCTAACCTTTGGTGCTTTCATTAGCTAGAAGACGAACCTGTTAGCATTGTGCTCTGAGTGTAGAGAGCCAGTAAAAGCAGTGGCAAAACTCTAATGCATACAAGACAGACAGGTACAAAAAAAAAAAAAAAAAGATTAAATTAGTGGAGACAGATGGGAAGGAAGCATTTGAGATCAAAATCATTCATTCTTATCATCCTGACAGTATATTGTCTTCCCTTCATTAAACTGGCAGTTACTACAGTCTTCCAGTAGATCACGTCAGAAGACAAATTTTCATACTTTGTCCAACCTATTCTCATTCTGTGGCTCAGACACTTTATTCTTATTTGTGCCTAGGTGTAATTTTTATGTATGCATGTGTTATTACATCTGTTTGACAATTTTCTCCAGAAATATTTTTTACCAGAAAAAGAAAAAATAATTGAAACTGAAAGATCTATGTCAGTTTGTAGCAATATTTTTTTTTTTTTTTTTTTAAGAAGGAAACAAATGCTTTGATTAGTGAAAGCATCAGAGATATTTGGATATTTTTAAAATGCATAGAGTAAAATTGGAGCCATGGCCAGCAGTAGCTTATACATGAATGTAGGATGCTATTGAAAATCTACTGCTTTGGAACTCCTTGTTCATGTTGTCTAAGACCCCCTATTGTAGCAAATATACATTTGTTAAAAAAAAAAAAATCAGAGTCAAGAATTATAAATACTGGTTCTGAAGTATGTGAGGTCTCTTTATATTTAGTGTTGTCTTCTCTACTTTAGTACTTACCAGTTTAAATATAGTTTAAATGGTATCACTGTCTCCTAACAGAGCACCTGTCAGCATTCTAGGAATCTGTAGCTTAAAACAGTACCCGATATAATTAAGACTTGCTAGTTTCTGTATCTATTAGCTCATGAGGGATTAAGGTGGCCAGTATATTGTCTCTTACCTGCTTCAGTTTACTGAAACCGAAATAAGAAGTAGCTTGATTCACTGAGACAGCTCTCAGCATGCCTCTAGGTGCCTACCAGAATGATGAAAAGGCAATCTAAACATTGGTCATGGCTGATGAAGTTGTTCTGAACACAGAAGTTGCTTTTCTGCCCAAACAGAAAGTAAAGATCTGAGAGAAAGTAATTTCCCCAAAAATCTTACTCCTCTTAAACTGTTATCCATTAAGGCTTATAACACTTTTACTAAACTACATACCAAGATGACTGTAGATACTGCAGTCTCATCTGATTTTGACTGATGTATGGATCTTGTCCCTTTTTCTATTAACACGGTCCTGTGACATTAAGTGTCACATCGTAGCTGTGCTCATAGAAACAATACAGTTATTTTCATTCCACATCACAGCTTTATTTTGGGGGATGTCATTGTGCAGTGGTTTCCTTACAGAAGAATGTTATTTTAGAAAATGCATAGGAGCTTTCTCACATTTACAGAAGTAGGCCCCATTTTCCATGTTTGCTTCGAGTGTATCTCTATATAGTAATTGTTACCTCCTGTAACTAAGCAGGGTGAAAATACTAACCAGTCTCTTTCAAGGATATTAAATTTCCAACTATGATACAAGCTTCCCTAGAACAAAGTATGTCCTCAAAGAAAACACTGGGTGCAATGCAGTTTCAGAAACTGTTACTAATCTCAGAGATGGAATTGTTAGAATTTTCTTCCCTTCATCATCTTGAATAAAAGGCTTCATTGTAAAACCAGCCTTTAACAGGAGGGTTGATGCGTCAGACTATCAGCCATGAATAAACCACTGACATTGGTGAGATTAACTGATTAGATTTCATTTAGCTGCAATGGAAGGATTGATGCAGAGAAGAGTTTCCTCCGAGCACCAGTAATGCTTTCCCAGGAACTGCTCGTAACAGGAAAAAAAACAAAACCACAACAGCCCCAGCATTTAGTGATGATCTCAACATATTTGTGCCTGAACAGTGTTTAGATTTTTCAAGGGATATTATTTTCATCATTCTTCAGATGAAGCTTTTACAAGTAGGTTTATGAAAGATAAAAACACCAACAAACTGTTCCCGATAATCTTTTCTTTAATTTACCTTCTAGCTTATTCCTTAGACTAATGTTTTCACAGCTGTGCAATCATGGTGGGATGTTTCTGGAAGACTTGACGGAGTTCTGTTTTCATTGCTCTACCTTTGCAAGGCTTGCATTTAAAGGTATATGTACACAGCCTGGGTAGCCAAACTACCCAAATTTTAAAATAAATAGTTTAGGTAGCAAGAGTGCTGTAACAGCATCAGTGCAGAGCTCAGTGTAGACAAACCCTGGAGTATTTAATCAACTTCTTGTAATGATTTTGGAGCCTGTAGTGGCTACACTTAGAGCAGCATGTGACCTGTTCAGTTTAAGGCTAGCTTGGTTGTATGTCCACTTGTGCCTGCAATTTCTGGATTGTGTACTTAAGTCCTTCATTCCCAAATCAAAGTTCTTGATTTCACTGTCAAATTTAACTAGGGTTGGGATCTGTCTTAGGCAGCTGAAGGATAGGTGTTTAAGGCTGAGCTAAATACACTTGGTGCTGTTTTTGAATTGAGGAGAGAAAAAGGCTGTTCTCAATGTCAGTTCAATTCACATTAGGGTAGATGTCTCAGTTAAGTCAGAAGTTTTATGCTGTAGGAGTGCCTGTTTCTCTCCACTGACTGTAAGGAAAATCTAGTATGACAAGCAGGTATGGATGTCTGAGTTTTACACGTTCAAAGTTGGTGAGATTTATCACACAAATTGTCTGTAGTGCAGGGCTATGTCTGCTGTTCACATTATTGATAATGCTACTGCATTTATTAAGGGAGCTAATGCTAAGTATCTGTTTGTAGCCAGACCATTATACTTCTCTGGTGATCACTGAGGGAAAGTCTAGTCTGGCCAGAGTTCAGCCTGATAAAAAATTTAAAAAGCTCATTTAATATATTGACTGAACATATTCCTCTTTAAAAGAATACAGTGTTCTGGCTCAGGAGTTCTTCCAAGCCTGCAGATTTTCTGCCATCTTTCAAGTCATTTTTCCCTGGTACAGAACCAAGAGGAGGTTACTCACAGCAGGTTTTGGTGTTGACTGCTTAATATTAGAAAATATATGTTGGGAAAAAATCTCATGCAGGATTTATTATGTTCACTTAAAACATGCTTCTTGAAGTTGAAAGGAAATGTGCCAAGGAATTCAATTTGTCTTAATGTAATCTTTCAGAAATCTTTAAGAAAGAAATCAACAAACCCCCCCACAAAAAAATAAAATGAACACACATGCACCTCTCCCCGCCCTCCCCCCCNAAAAAAAAAAAAAAACCAACAAAAAACAGCCAACTAACCAAAAAACCCTACACAAAACTACATAGCTTTAATCATTGTAGAGAATCACTTTTTAAATTCTTCCCTGTTTTCTGTTGGCAATACATGTAATGGTATCTGTGGCATGTCATGACTTCTGCACTGAGGCCCCACACTTGGTCTGTTCTTCCATCGCAGGAAATATTTTCTCAGCTATCTTTACGAGCTGGTGGGTGGTGGCTCTTTAATTTAATGGAAGGATACAGTGTTTCATGAGAACCTCACTGAGTCAATACGATTCTGAAGTAGTAAAACGAAAGCCAAAAGGGCAACACTCCCAGTAGGTTCAGATTATGCCATGCTGTATGGCTCCATTATTTTCAGCATAATGTGCAGAAGCAGCTGTATCTGCAGCTGACCCTCTGCAATACACAAAGTGTAATTAATGCAGTTTCACTAGCTCTTTTCCTGTTGCCATTCTTACATTCCCCATTTTTGTATCTAGGTCTTCGGATTATGTTCATATAGTGATGAATAATTCAGCAGAGATACAGACTTACAACATTATCTGCTTATAAATCATGCATACCAGAATATTAATCATGCCCACACCCTGGGCACGGTAACAAGTTTAATCACCTTTTATCTGGCTGGTGTCTGCCACAGGCAGATTACTCAGAACTGTGTGGTGGGTAACCTGTGCTGCAAAACAGAGGATGGATGTGTCTCCAAGGCACATTTTTTGTTACTTGTGAAGATGCCGTAAATTCTACAGACATGCTGACCCCTCAGTGTAAAGCCATTTCAGAGTACGCACAAGCTGCATTCATTTAATGGGCTGTTATTTAACTATAGCTGGGGAGAGTATGAGAAAGCTAGGGGAGGATATGTAAGTGACTGTGGCTTGCAAGTCAGTGAGGGTTCTATGGATCCCTCAGCAGCAACAGAAGATGAAAATGCATAAGTTTTATAGGCAAATGACATTACCAGTTTTGTCAGTGAGAGAAACTATGAAGAGGACTGTGTTACTGCAAGATAGATATATGTTGATTTTATGCCCAGTAGACAAACCTGTCTAACTGTTTGACTTTCTTTTTTTAAAGGCTCATACCTAATTCCTTCTTCTGCAATTGAACCAACAAGTTGTGCAAACCTGGGAAGCCTTTGTCAAGGTAAGAAGATCAGGTTATTTTCACAGTTTCATCTTTTTTAAATTTTAATTTTCCTTGATTTTTTTTTTTTATTATTCTGTTTCTTCTATTTTTTAGTTTATTTATTTCTAAAAGACTGAACTGCAATGAGAAATAGCAAGGAAAGGAATTCCTTAGTCACATCAAATGTGTGGATGTCCTGTATACAGTGGGTGGAGAAAATGTGATCATTCCCGTGATACTAAGTTTTTCAAATGGTTGCTATTATATCAAAACTGAATTAATTGACTGCTTTCATTCTCTCTCCACCTCTTTTCCTCCTGCATATTTTCACAGTAAAATGTAAAACAGGATAAGGAATAGGTACATCTGTAAATAAAAATAAATAAATAAAAAAATTCTATATGAACAAAGCATCTGATTATTATTGAGGTTTTTCCAGTAGGCTATTTTGATGCTAAATACTTTGAGATTAGCAGGAAAAAAACCTAACCTCAGACTTCAAAATGCAGCAGCAAGTGTTAATAAAACACTAGTTACAACACTTAGTAATGATTTAGTAGTGTCAGAATCACCACATATAAAAATTCATTAGGTCTCTTGGAAGCTCAGTTGAATGCAAGGAAGAGATGAACCCTAAAAACTTTCATGTTGTTTGAATTATTGCATATGCAGGTACAGTCAATTCTCTCCACTTTCTTTAATTCTTTTCTTTAATGCTTAGAGGCTGAAGTTCAATAAAAATTACCTACATGAGCAAGATCAGCCCATTTCCACAATTCGTTCCTGAACACAGGCCTGCAAGTGAAGTGATTTGTGAGATTTCAATCACAACAGTCTGCATCAAAATAATGTCAAGGCCTGTAATCTTTTTCAAGATGGGTGTTGAAAGATAGAGACAGCAGAGAACATACAAAAGGGGGAGGAAGACTTGGAGCTCTTTCTGTGCAAGTAAACCAGATTTAATTTAAAGGTGGAAAGGAAAATGCACTTTTTTGGGGACGCCTGTAAGAGATCTGTGATAGTCTCTAGTGTACTTCTCCCAGATATTTGCAAGGTAGATTCTGCTCTGGGTCTTGGGTAATATGGATGTCTCCGTAGGGAAAGTGAAATGCCATGCCAGTTGTGTCCATAATCAGTTTTCAAAGAGCAATTTCCATGCATCTGTCTCTTAAAGCACAATATGTTACAAAAACTGGCACCCAAATATCTTCTGTAAATGTTACAGCATCGTTTATTCAGTAGTATTCTTTTTCTATCAAAAAGGTAGTACAGCCACTGTATAAACATGTTTATCTCTTGAAAGAACTCTGAAAGACTTCTTCTACCAAAATGGCATGACATGAAAGCAGAGAGAATATCTTTCATTAGGTTGGCTAATTGGGCTGCAGAAATAGACTTACAGACAAAAACATTATGTTTTCCTAAAAGCTTAATAAAGCTTCAGCTTTATTAACGTGTTAGGCAGAAGATACTACTTCTAACAAAAGAGGTTCCCTTCTCAGCTTGCCTCCCTTACACTATTAGACTTAGCAAACTTTATGAGTACTTTTCACCAAGGTAATACTTTCCTACTCTGGAAAATGTTAGGTCAAGTGTCACTGGCATTCTGCATTCTCTACTTTGAAAGTGACGAATCAAATTCATGCTGTTCATTATCATCATCATCATCATCGTCCTAATAATGAAAAATCATAAAAACATGTCTGTCTGTGTATTTCTTTCAGCACTGCAAGCTTATTTTAAGCTGAAAGGCTACTTTGGATTCCTTTTTGGTTTGTTTGTTTGTTCTGTGTTGCGCAATATCACCAGACTGTGTCATATATGGTCTGATGACTGAGCTGTTTTCTTCATAATGCTTAGCAAATATTTTCATTCATTGAAAGGTATCACTTTTAACAGTGTTGGCTGAAAGATAAAATCACTAAGGAGCATTAAAAATTGTTTTTCAGGCAATATAGCCCCGCAGTTACATGGAAGAAGTGCTTTTTTGTATTAAAGATTGTCACTTTCCCAGCTAGAACCCCTGTTTACTGCAGCCTTCCTTTTCTTTCCTCAAGTTTCTTGTTTCACTGAAACCTGAACATGAACCACTCCCTCAGCTGAGACCTGAGTTTATGACTTTCAGACTCAAAATGTTGACTAAAACAACCTAACAAAAATCAGAAATGCAATTTCTTACTTAAAATATGATGCCTAAACTTTCCAAGTTGGGTCTTTCTCAAACTCTGCAAAAGATATGTAATACTGTGAGAGTATACTGCACGAATCTTCACATTGTGGAAAGAGTTTTCAGGGAAAGAAGAAATCTGTCAGTGAGAGGATTTACATTCCTGGGAGCTATTAGAAAAATTATTTTCCAAACTATTTGAAAATTTAGTGGTCTGATCTTTGAAGTGCTTTTTTCCTCTAGAGTGTATACCCTCCCAGTCTTCAGTGAGGGAAAATTTCAGTTTTGGCTCCTTACTCTGAATGTTAAAAGTGTTCTAGCTAGTTCTCCTGGGAAACATTTTCCAGTATTGTGTGGGATGACTCCTGTTAGTGTCAGTGGGAACAGTACAACTAAGATCCTACATGAAGCTTTCAAAATATATATTCCACTCAAATTATTCCAAGTCTGATCTAAATTCTCTTCATTATATAGAGTTGAACCGAGTTAATTAGAAACTTACACGGGTGTTTTAGTTTCACATTTGTTCATCATCTTCAGTCTCTGAGTAGAAACAACTATTCTTTTCACAAGTAATTATTCCAAGTACACTCATCATTGAGCTTGTAAGATCTGTTTTCTGGTCTTTACACAGCTGTTTGGATCTGATGCTCTCATAAGAGGATTTACAATTTGTGAAAGCAGTACAGGACTGATCTTGCAACCCTCCCACTGGCAAAACTCCCACTGAAGTCAGTGAAAGTGAAGATTGCAGGTCTAGGATCGCAGCTCATGTCCATTCATCACTTTGTACAGAAGAGAAAGTGTTTAACATATATGACATTGTGTGTCAATGGTTTCAATTTACATTGTCTTGCATTGTTCCCGTTTTGTCTTACCTCATTAACATTCATATTTCATTCAAGTTCACCTCTTTCTCATCTTTATTACCAGCTACTGTAAATGCTACTACTCCTACACCACCCACTGTCACCACTAACATGCCTGATACTAATAGAACCGATAAGCCAAACAATGGTAAGAAATCCTGTGTTACATTTTTCCTTGTACTGTCTCTAGAGAAAATTTATTGTATTTTAAGATGTGTTTTTTCATGGTGTAATATCAAGGGTCATGTCTCAGTTCTGATTTCATTTACTCTGAATTAAATTGGAGTAATTTCATTAGACTTGCCCTTGTAAGAATGGTGTAAGTGAGAACAGAACCAAACTCTGTGTTTATTTGTATCATGTTTACCTTGTTCCTTTGTGGCACCCATTGAATTTACC
This sequence comes from Pavo muticus, assembly GCA_016647715.1. Lineage (NCBI taxonomy): Eukaryota > Metazoa > Chordata > Aves > Galliformes > Phasianidae > Pavo > Pavo muticus. The sequence continues at coordinate 4,684,238 of JACDJE010000039.1, read as the reverse complement.
CAGACAAAGAATAAGGGATGGGAGAAGTATTTTTAAAAAGGAACTGTAAAGAATTCTACTTTTGAAATGCTTTAATGCTGTGGATAATCAGACATTGAGTGGCTAATGCTGCCAGGGTGGTAGTATGCTGGGACTCTCTATTCCTCACTGGTAACACAGGGAAGCCAAGTGGAATCATTCCTATGGAGGAAAGCCACTTCCACTGAGTCAACAGGAATCTTTCCACTGACTTCAAGAAGAGCTGGATCAGACTCTACTAGGGAAAATGTTGACAGTATCAGATATCATTTACTTTTCATTTAGAAAGATTAAGGGAAAAAATAAGATAGTAAATGATTCTATTATTAGCACAGGAAAAAAGCAAGGTTTCTTTTGAGGTTTTCTCAAATCGATGATATCACTGTCTCCAAGAGACTGAACATAGTTTTCTGAGGAGCTTCTAAAGTTATTCTGCTAAAAGAAGTTGTTAAACATTAATAAGAATACAGAAATAGCCTTCTGCAATTTTCATATGAGGCTCATAGACCTTTTTACTAAAGATTTTGTGTGCTCCCCAGAAGTAAATCAGTATCTGGTTTTGACTTTGGGGGAAGGAAGTGCTTTTTTTGTTTGTTTGTTGCTTTTTTTCTTTTTTTTTTTTTTCCCAAATGTATCAGTTGTTACTGTAGGATTTAGCATTCTTGGAGTTCTTTTTCTCTTGGCAAATCACTCCTTGTATATTGGCGATCAGGCAGTATAATAGACACTGTGAAAGAATTTATCTGAACTCATTCTATTTGGATTTAGTAAGCAGTAGAAGTAAGAAGAAAATCTTGAAACTTACTTACAAACTGTGCTTTTTTTTCTTTTGTGAAGCCACTCACTCCGTATTCACCATGAACATTCAACTTTGATTTTCCTAGCTACACAAGGAGCTGAACACCCTGATTATGTTAGTGTGAATAAAAACTAGACAAGTTACTCCTTATTTGACTTTGAAACTACCAAGAGAAAGCAGAAAAACTGAGAAAAGTAGGCCGAATTCATTTACAGTAGAAGCAAGTTAAACTTTCTCTCAGCTAACTGGTATAATTCCTGATGGTAAGTTGGTTTATAGCCCTAGAACAGACAGCTAAGAACAGAAAGTTAAGTTGCACATATTTTCTTTAATCCACTAACTATGCGGCTTACTACACAGACCTGCAGGAAATCAGACTTCCTGCTACAGTTATCTTCAGAATGAAGAGAAATTCACCTGAATCTTCCCATTCACGACCAGAAAGGCAGCAAGAGTCTAGGATAGAAGGGGTCAAAACCATAGGAATTATCTCAACCCCAATTATTTGGCCAGTGAAACAAAGGCCTCCCCGTTTCAGTGAAAGCTCAGCAGATGAGAATCTGGAGAGAAAAAACACATACAGCTCATTTCATTCAACTGTGTCCACATCATCTGCTTCTGAGGAGACTAGCAATGGTACCTTGGCTGCTATTACAGAAAATATTGACCTAGATAATACTGTGATGAATCAGTTACCAAATGAAAATATTCTGAATGATTCTAGAGTTTCATCTGATGGCACTTATGATGCAGCAGATGATGTTGCAGATCATTCTGTGGATGCAGCAGTTCCTTTTCTTCAAAACAGAAGTCTTACTGCAGAGGAAGCACGGACTCTGGCAGATAGGCTGCGTTATGCTGACTCAGAGTCAACATTCCGTCTTCCCATTAGCAGAAGCACTGCTTATGAACGCAGAGAAGAAGCCCTGTGGATTTCATCCTCCAACAACGACACACTCAATTTCATGCATATAAATGATGTCCTGAAGCCTGACAGTTGGAATAAGACTGTATTTCATCATCATATCACCTCTGACATTAAAGGAGAAATATACCATTCTCTTTCTAGCTTATCTATATCAACTACGAAGGAGAAGCCATTGTTGCAAAAAAGTAGACTAGATTTGCTTGATTTTGCACTTCAGAATGTTTACTCAGAAATGATAGAAGGCAACACTAACAGGAAGTATTTTTCCATGTTAGCAGCAAACAGTGAATTTCAGTTTACAACATCTATGTACATTAAGGAGCATTACTCTGGAGGCTTTACAAAATTAACCTCTGTGGACATGCCACATACAAACCCAACAACTTCTTCTAACAACATGAAAAAAACAGATACAGGAATTACGCCTGACAGCCAGCTGACAAGTTCTGTGACAGAATACAGTAGAGAACAGCTTATGTCAGCACTTTCGATAGGAACAAGCTGGACTAACTCAGCATTTAAGTACATTGTAGCAACGCTGCCTGCTTATCAGCAATCATTAATGGACACGTCTTTGGAAAGTGACAGCATATTTATGTCTAATACTGATTACTGGTCCAGTTATTTAAAACATTCTGCGTATATTCAAAAGAAGCCAAGTGAGACCCTCAGGAAGATGGTACTGGAGAACAACTTAGGTGCATTCCACGGTAAAAGTGAAGAGTCAAGTTTTTCTATATTAGAGCCTGAGAATATTAACAGAGTTGGCATCTCCTGGAAGCCAGGTTACTTAGATTTTCCAACCAAATATTTAGATATTTCCCCTTCTTTGACATCAAGTTTCTGGACTGTTTCATATCATTTGAAAGTGTTTTCTGGGGAGTTGTCAAAAAATCAGTTAGTCTCATTTAATAAATTGCTTTCTAACCCAACAGAAAGGTTGCCGTCCATTAGCTCACCTACTAAGTCGAACAGTATCTCTGAACAAACTTCTACAATTAGGTTGTTAGATCACAGAGCTGAAGAAATGAACTTCTCTAGCCATGCAACAGCGTCAGAAAGACAAATCTTCAGTTTATTTAATCCAGGCCTTTCAAGGAGAATTTCAGAAAGCAATGACAAGACAATATCACAGTTGCAGTCAACAGTGAACTTTGCAAATCTAACTGTATCTTCCAGTGATGAGTCAGATTTTGATTTTCTTTTCCCTTCTCTTGAAGCACCTTTGCATCACCACTCTGTACAAATAAGTCTCTTTGACAAGGCACTTGCAAACTCTACGGAAAAATTAATGTTTTATCATAGTTTACATATGCAAGGTGGAACTGATGTAATAAGCAATAGAACCAATGTGACCTTCCTAAACAATAGGCAGAAGCTTACTTCTGTCCTTATAACACATTCAGGAATCCAGCCTTTGTGTTCAGAGGACAGCCAAACCGTTTGCTTGTTCAATACACTTGTTAATAGCTTGGTAAACAGTACAAGAACACATGTATTATTGCAGTTTGAAAGTGCTCTGGAGAATGATAGTATAACAAATACTGGTGATAATGCAAGAAGTGAAGTTCAAATAGATGCAGGGTTTTTTATAAAAAACAACAGTTCAGTGAGTTCTGACTTATTCATAACGGCATTGTCTTTGGAATTGAAGCAGCCTCTTCATTCAGACTCAAAATTCAGAGTCACTGTACTTCCCAACAGCTACTCTACACCTCCACTCCCACAGAGTCTTCAGAACCACCTTGATACAATTTCTCCAAGCGTGATGACCCCTGCATGGGATGTGGCGGAATTAAGCTTGCGTACAACAGAAATAGCAAGAAGTTTTCTAACAGTCCTAGATGGAAAAAACTCAATCGAAAATCAAGAGGATGGTATTAGATACTCTCCAAGGGCAGGAGAACAAGAAATCACTGGTGATAATAATGAAAAAAAGAATCCTGCTGTTCTGACATCAACTAACAAATCGAGGCTTTCAGATCAGAATTTGGAAGGAGAGGTATATGGATCCTTCAGCAAGCACAGAGAAGGAATGTCTTCTCTGAATATTTTTAGCACTCCTGTCTTGGATTTTGAAAATACTGATTATGGACGCTTCTCTTCCCTTCTGGTATTATCAAGAACTGCAATAATTAATGATGTGATACCTTTGCCATCTTCATACAGTGAAATTACTATTCAGCACAAAGAGACCGTACCGAACCACTCTCTAATGACAGCTGGAGCAGCAATCCATGACTCTCACATGCATTCCCAAATGCAAGTTTCACCTGTAATGTACCATCAGTCATCAGTTTTGTCACATGTTCATTCCTTAAGTAATTTATCATCTGAGACAAACCAAAATACCACCCTTTACCCACCACTGAATCAAGTTACTAGCTCTCCCACAGTCCTTTTATCTTGTACCTTCACTGAGTTGGGCTGCCTGTGCCGACCAGAGATCAACTACAGTATGTCAAGCTATTAAGTTAGATGTAGAAAAAAAACAGATCATCTTATCTATTATTCAGTTGGTAGACTGAACATAGAAGTAGCTGAATTTCATTCTTTAGACATAGACTCATTTAACATATAAAAAGATTTTAGAATAGTATTTTAATTACAGTAGAAGGGAATTTGTAACATCTTGGTGGTAGTAAATGTCATTAACATGTAATTTCTAATTTTTGTGTCCTCCTCTAAATCGACTCTCATGAGACTGTGAGAATAGTTTGAAAATAGAGATTGAGTTGCTATGGATTTTACGCATTTTTATGCCACATCATTATTTGAATTATTATGAATGTTTTTCACTTACAATATTCATATATTTTTGGGTATGTAATTTCCTGAAGAAAATATTTTACAGAAGAAACTAACAGAAATGAAACTTGTGGTATTTCATTGATCATTCCATTGCTTGTAGTTGGGGTTGGGTGTGGGTGAACTGTTTTTCCAGCTTCTTTTTTTCTTTTTTTTTTTTTCCAGATTATCTTTGGCTACTTTTCATCAATTTTCTGCCCATAAAAATATTTTTTTTCATTTAGTATTTTGAGATGGGATTTCCACTGTTTAATTTGGAGTGAGAAATTATTTTTAATTTTCACTATCTGTGACTGCAGTCTCCTGAGAGTGTTTTAAAATGTAGATTAGTTCTTTGTTCTTGTTCTTCTTTCGCTTCATTAAAACATGCTTTTGTTCACCATCTGGTGGAGATCTTGAAGCTGTTGATTATTGTTTGTAAATACTAAGTTTGATTTTAAAAGTACTTTGCATATTCCTATATTAAGGTGATTTTGTCCACATATATAATTATTCAAATTAGATTATAATTATATATAACAGTATATGTGAATTTACAAGAATATGCATAATGCACATTTTCTATGCATGTGTATCTATAGAACACATGTAGGAGGCATATTATACATGTAAAATTAAATACATCTATATACAAAGATATATATATATAAATGGGATTCTGTCTTAATTTGAAGTGTTTTCAATTTGCCAAAGGTCCAAAATCAAGACTTATTTTTTTTCTTTTTTTAATTGAAAGTATCACAGTAATAATAACAATGGACACAGCATTTTCCTATGCAAGTACACACTAAATTTGAATGTTTGCTGATTTAAGGGAGGAAAAAAATAGGCAATCAATTGAAAAACAAGCAAATTCATATCACTTACCAAAGAAGGTAACTGGCAAACCATCTTCTTGTAAGAAAGTGATTATTTGCCACTTTATCTCAGGGAATTTTAATATTTATCTTACTGAAAATATTATCAGTTCCATTATGAAGAGAAAGAACAATACCCAAGGTAACTCATGAATGGAATAGCAACCAATATGTACAATTAAATTGGAAAATAGTAAGATACTTCAGATAATTTTATTTTAAGCTCTTGTGAAATGATTATCTATGAAGCTGTAAAATGATGAAATCTCCTCTGTATGTATAAAATTAGAATAAATGGTCATTTGTTTGATATTCTGACATAAAAAAAAAAGTATTTGTGCTCCAGCCAAGGGATAGTAAGGGATTTCACTGTAATTGTCTTCACGTCCTGGTCTGTCCTGTGTAGTGCATCTGTAATAGTTGCATAAAATTTCTCTAAAAACATGTGTCTGTGGTCAAGAGTCACAATCTCATTTGGTAACAGCCCTAAATAGTAATACTAAATAATGCCACATGGGCACACGCATGTGACCGAATTGATGTAGAAGCTCTCAACCCCCCACATACATCCTGGGACATTTTCTGCATCAAGAGTGAATAGAATTTTTAGTGGCTTAATGATAATTTTGTTACCATATGTAAAGTAAAATTGATTAACACGGAGCAAAACCATAAGAAGATGTAATATTTATTAGATAAGATTTCTGTGACAAAATGTCTACCAGCTCATGAGCTTAAAGAGAATTTATATTTACCTGGTGCCAGTTCAAAACAACTTTAATGAATATGAGACTTCTCTAAGCCAAATGTTGCACATTTTCAGGTTGAAAGATGGTTTGTTCAGCTGCCAGTTTTAATAAAGCTAACAGAGTTCTTTTACTGTCTGGCTGTTACCAGACCTGAGAGCAAAGGATGTGCTGAGAAAATAAGAATTGGAGTGCTTCTCTCTCCTAATTCTGTTCCCAATCATCTTGTGACTTTTAACTGATGAGCTTTGTCTGCTCTCATAATGGTTTTGGTCAAATTCGTAATAGTTGTTTCTGGATTATAACAATATGACTAAGCACAGGAATTTTCCATGTTACAGATTTCAGTAATTCTGTTTATTTTAAAATTCCTGATACTTTCATGATCTTGCTGCAATAAAGGCATATGCAGAATACTATTTATAGATGCGTTAGTTCTGAGTTTCCATGTCATATTTCAAGTGTCTCTATAGATATGGAGAGGGAGGGAATTCCTGTTGAAATTGATAAGACTAGTGAGAATGGTAACAAGCAAGCCTCCAGGCTCATACAATATCAACAAGAGCTTGAGGCGTCCTTGCACATGGGATTCAGCCTAATCTTCATATTCATCATGACAGTAGAGTCTCGTATTATAGAAAAAGCAAATTTGCTCACTTTCTAAAATGTTATTGTTGTTTTTAATGGACAGGTGGGCTATTCTACAGGATATCTATAACTGTCTTTAGTTACAACTCCAACTCAGAATCAAAAGTACATGATGTGGTTGCAGAATGGGTAAGTTTTCTTTCTTATTTTATTCACTAATTAATTTGGGTCTAGTTTGGAAGTTCAGTCACTATGGATAGAATTTTGAAATGTTTCTACTATACCAGCCAGCATCTTAAGGACAGGAGATATTAGCTGAGATTTTGGAAAGTATGTGGAAATCAAAGTTGTCTACTGAGCAACATAGATTTATAAGTTCCTATGTCAGTACTCAAATTCTATCTTCAAATACTAATGTGGTTTTGAAGTTATATTGTGATGGAATAATAGAATCATAGAATCATAGAATGATTTGAGTTGGAAGGGACCTTTAAGATCACCTAGTTCCAACCCCCCTGCTATAGGCAGGAACATGTCCCACTAGACCAGGTTGCTCAAAGACCCACCCAGCCTGGCCTTGAATGCCTCCAGGTTGGGGGCATCTACAGCCTCTCCACGCAATCTGTTCCAGCGTCTCACCACCCTCACAGTAAACAATTTCTTCCTAATATCTAGTCTAAATCTACCCTCTTCCAGTTTAAAGCCATTTCCCTTTGTCCTGTTACTACAAGCCCTTATAAAAAGTCCCTCCCCAGCTTTTCTGTAGGCCGTCTTCAAGTACTGAAAGGCCACTATAAGGTCCCTCCAGAGCCTTCTCTTCTCTAGGCTGGAACACTCAATCTGTTCCTAGAGGGGAGGTGCTTGAGTCCTCTGATCGTGTTCATGGCCCTCCTCTGGACCTGCTCCAACAGCTCAATGTCCTTCCTGTGTTGGGAGCCCTGGAGCTGGATGCAGTACTCTACGTAGGGTCTCATGAGAGCAGAGTAGAGGGGCAGAATCACCTCCCTTGGCCGCCTGGCCACTCTTCTCTTGATGCAACCCAAGATACGGTTGGCCTTCTGGGTTGCAAGCATACATTGCTGACTCATGTTGAGTCTTTCATCCACCGACCTGACCAAATTGTTCTCCCTGGGGCTACTCTCAAGCCATTCTCCATCCAGCCTATATCTGTGCTTAGGTTTGCCCCAGCCAAGGTGCAGGGCCTTGACAGAGATAACAGTAAACATGCAGTGTTCATTTGTGTGGTGCAGTACACTTTTCCAATTCACTACAGTATTGTCTGCTTTAGATGCTTTCTCCCATGGGTCAGCTGTTGGGGTTTCTAGTAGTTTTAGATTTTCAGCCCATTTTAGAAATAAGCTCCTTATCAGGCCCTCCAAATGAAGGATTATTGGAGTTCTTACATCTGAAAATTTATTGTTTGAATAGAGATATTCTCTGTTCTTTTTTGACAATTCACATAATGGCACACATTCTGCAAACTGTCTTTCTACCAACTATTCATGTGAAAATGTGATGTCATAAATATATGGCATTTATTCTTTATTTTTCTTCAATAAATCTGGGCAATTTCATCTTTCAGAAGCTAGAGAAGAGAAACCGTCTATAGTCCTCTATAAATCACAGATGCAGTCATCCACACCAGCTAAGGTTGTTCTCTTAGTAGCGGTAGCCAAGCGAAGAATGTTGATGCCTTAGCCAAAGAATCTGTAAAGGTGTCGCTCGGCTCTGGCAGAACATGCAAACAGTTCTCCAGAGAAGACTGAGCAGACATAGCCAACTGTGAATAAGCTGTAGAAAAGTCTGAAATAGAGGTTATCGTAAGGCTGTAGACTTTTATTTAGGTGAATATTGACCCTGCATTTTTGTCAGTAAATCTTTTCTAATTAAAGTGTTTCTGAGAATTTATGATGGAGAGGGAATAAAGTTCCGCATCCTGTGCACTCACCTATTCACTGTCATGATCTCATAGAGATTTCCTTCTCTCGGTGAAAGAAACTAATAAATATTTCACTACCAATTGTACATACAATTTAACAATCACTTCACTGTGATGGGAGTGTGTTCTCTTTGCTTTGAAAAATTGAAGGGAATTTCTTGGGGGAAAAAGAGGTGGAGTTCCGTTTTAAACAACAAAATGCCCAATTAATGTGCCATTTCTGTGATCAATGCTTTCTGTTTTTCAGCTAAACCATACTTTCCAGAACTGGAATTACACTGTATATGTGGTCAATATCAGGTAAATGAAGGGAGAAGATGTTTATGCCACATTCCTTTTAGAGGATTAACCCACTCTAATTAATGTTTATTTTCTTCATAGCATCCAACCTGGTACCATAAAAGAGGCAGTAAGAGAAAAAAGAAGCATCGATAGTAAACGGTAATGACTTTATAGAATTTTTACTGATAGAGTCAACAGCTGCTATTACAAGTTGTATGACTTTATTGCCTATTATTAGCTATTGTTTCTGCTAGTCTGTAAATATATATATACTGCTGGGGACCTGAGTGCTCTGGGTGTGCTCACGAACCTCATACTGGTTATCATGCTTGTTCAGATTTAAACCTGCTGATCTTGAACTCTAACAGATCATTTTTCAGAGTTCAGGTTTCATCTACCACAAAACTGAATACCGTCGTAGATGTATTTGTGGTATGGCAAGATGCAATTTCTTCAGCAGCAAGCTCTGGTACACTGGTATCTGTCCACTGGCACTGCATTTATTCTCTTGAACCAGAGCCTTTTGAGTTAATACACATCTTACTAGATGCAAAACACTGAAAAATCATGCTAGAGTTGAAAGCCAAACTAGTATGTGTTAAACTATTTACCACATGCTCTCATTTCCTGACTTCTGCTGCTCTCTGAGGCACTAGCATTGGGATGGCCTCAAAGGCAGCCAGTTAGATGGATCACACCTCCTGAAAACTGGGCCTCGGGGGGTTTATTTGAAAGCAGCACACTGATTTCTGAGGGACAGATGGGCAGGGAGTGACTCTTAGCACCAAATTAAAGAGAGGAAACCAAAACATAATTAGTCTTGGGAGGGAAGTTGAAGACGCGGGTATGGGACATATCATTTTGCAGCATAGGCAAAAGTCCTGCATAATCTTCAGCTGCTAACTCTTGAGAACTGTGGTGGTAAATTTGAGCTTTTTAATCTCAGAGAGAGTCCAGTATTTCCAGTTTACCATCAGGAAATAGTTACCAATGGTTCCAGTTTCCTGTAGGGTTTACCTAAACTTTAAAGGATTTATAAACGGTACCATCTCCTTCCCACATACCCACAGCAGAAAGACAGCTCTTATTGGCAAAAAAACGTTTAGCTGGTATAGTGTAAACCTTGACTCTGAAAGGGCTATTTCGCTCCTTGAACTACATTCATGGTAGGGTATAGTCATGTGGCTGTGGGTTTTTTTTTCACACTTTCAAATGATACAGTTGCGCCAGCAAAACCTTTGAAGTTCAGACCATGTGTCAGGTCTCACCAACAATCCCAGGCTGCAGGGAAATGTAAAGCTTTTCCCAACCTTATTGCTGAGTGTTTTATGAGATTTGCAGTCCAGATTGTCAGCATCTGTTCTATTGCAGACTGAACATCTGGTTTCCTCTCATGGCACCATACCATCTCTCAGTCCTTGGGATTTTGTTTCTTTTTCCCAATCTATTAAAAAAGCTGGTTAAGGAGGAGAAATGACTCCAGCATATTCAAACATGCAAAGTGTGTCAGTTCCCCAGTGTATGTCTCTTGTACATATGTATGTCTGTCTGTCAATATTTATGATGAAGTATGGTTCTATGGCCACAAACCAGAGCCATGGAGTTTACTGCATTTTCTTTAACAAGGTGTTTTCCATGATTGCCCTACAGCACTGTGGTTACAGCACTGGACCACTTTTATATATTATTATATATCACTGTTATGTGGGGTAACCCTATTCCTACCTACTTTACTCACTGTCTGTGAGCCATAAGGTGCCATAAAAACATGTTATAAATTCAGAATCAAATGTATTAAGTGTTATTAATATGTCATAAAGCTTTTCCAAGGATGGCCTGGGCTGATGAGAAACCCATTTGCGTTTATGAATATCCAAAAAGCAAATTCCTTTTGTTATTTTTTTTTTTTACTTCCTCCAGAACACTGGTTTCATCATGCTTTGTTAAGTTTTCAACTTTCTGGATTTTGTCCTGGTTAAGATTCTCAGCAAAACCTACAACCCATCAGAGTAACAATTTGGAGTGTAATAAGTTAGCTGATTGCAGGTTGGAAGTTTTTAATCCACAACAGAAGTAATATTTTTTTCTTACTGGTATCCTAACTAGTCTAACTAGATCTACTGAAATACTCTAGCTGAGTTCTTGTATTTAACTTACTCTGAGTGTAATTTCAAATTGTTTCTATGAAACATTCCTATGAATTATTTCTATGGATATTTGCCCAATATTTTTCTTATTTCTGTTAGAGTAAGAATAAATTCCTCACACACGCTCCTTTGTTTTGAAGTACTACTTATTCTATTTATTTTCCATCATCTTCATCTGAATATAGTTTCACAGTTAAAACTTTAGACACAACCCAGAACTATCATGACCTTTGTATTTTACAGAAGTAATCATGCTAGTCCAACTCACTAAACTTTCTCATCTCTGAATTTTGCATAAGACCACGGTCTACATCCTTGTGGGGCACTAGCACAGTTATTTAAACTGCTGTTGGAGAAGTTTTCCCTCTCTTTACATTAATTTGAATTCTCATCATTCGTATCTTTTCCCCTTACCTTCTGGATTAGTATTTAATACAACAGTTAAAAAACAGCTCAACAGTAAACTTGCCCAGACTTTTCTATCAATTTTTCATTGTTTCAACCCTCATATGCTAAACTTGCTGTCTTGTCAACGAACTGCTTTTATCAGTCACCCCACCTAGTCTTCTTGCAAATGAAAGAGGAAGAATCATTAGAGAGAAAGATTCTGAGGAGAAATAGAAGCTGCTAGTGGGTGGTAGGAAGCCGGCTTTTTTTTGGCAAGTTAAAAATAGGTGTTTTCCGAATAAATATTTTAAACTATACTGCATTCTGGAGAAGAGCAAAACAAAACAAAAATATGGAAATGGACTGTTATTCTTTCATTGCTGAGTTCTATGAGCTGCAGAAATTCAAACAACAGTGTGCTTAGTACGTGTTATCATGGATGTTGGTGAGAGACAAACTGAGTGCCAAGTCCAAAAATGCACATTATTATCAGCACCTTTAAAACCATAAGATCTCTAGATGACAGCAGTGTATCACACTAGCACTTTGGTAGATTATTAGCTACGTTAACAGGCACAGTTTTGCCACAGCTGTGCTTTTGTTTGTGTCTTTGTTTTCTTCTCATCATACTTCTGCCATTACTTAATGAGAGGGCAGCTCTTCAAAATAAAGTAGAAAGATGTAAATGGGGTATGAGCATAACTGTTTATCCCCTGTGACTTTGCACAAACCTTTGAAAGTGATGCCAATTTGTGTTTGTTATGTAGATAAATTATGAATGTGTTTGCTTCTCTCATTAATCCTTTGCCTTTTATGACACTGCATTGATGTCATACTCTTCTGTGGCTGCTTTTCTTAGATGGGTCCTGCTTATCCCAGGTCAGATGGCTAATAATTGGTCTACCTCAGCAGAAGAATTGATGTTCACTAAGCATCTCAGCTCCCCTGCTTCTCCTTTCTTCTTTCATTTTGCAAGCAGTTTTGAGAACTGAGGCCCCAACTCATTTATAAACTTTCTCTATATAATACACAAATTATGTTTTCTGCAGCTTCCACTACTCAATTGTCATAACTTTGGCCTATTTCCCGTTTTTATTCTCTGTGTGAAACAATGCTAATGTTACTACTGTTAAACAACTCATCCAGATTAAAAACCACAGTGCTCACAGTCTTGTTTAAAGACCACTAAACTTAGAAAGAAATCTATTCTCTTAGAAATGAAAATAAAGAGGAAAGCAGGAAATACGAGATGCCTGAGCATAGTCCTGCTTTTTTGAAGTCTCTGGGAGTTTTGCCACCAATGTCAGTAAGGCAGATTCAGGATCCTGCATGCTGTGTTCCTGGCTGCCATGTTGCTTAATGGAAAGTTGAACACACTTAGATAAAGTTTAAGCTAATTAGATTGTATAATAGTTTTAGACAAGTGTTAGCAACATCAGAGCAACATAATTTTGCTTTTATAGTCCTAAGAATCTTTACTGAGTAAGATTAAATAAGCAAAGTATTAGGCTTTTGCATTCTTTGTAATTATTCCAGATTATTCATTATGAAATAATAATACTATTCTAAATGAACACATCTGTGATGCCTATTCTTATTTTTAAGTCTTCCTGGTTTCTACAGGTGAAGTTTTAGGAACGACTTGGAACTGGTCCACTCCTGCTTCCTTTGACTTTGTGGTTACCATCTGAACCCGCATGTTTCTGCACAGTGCTCTACTGGCACCTTTTGTCAGTGACCTGTAAAGAAAGCCTTCTTAACAGATAGAGGAATTCAGGAATTCCACCTGAGTGACTGAGGAATGATTCCTCCTTTGTTTCCTGCTGAAAAGGCCTCGTTTTGATCCAGCTTCTACTGACTTCCATTAACTTTCCACTGACTTTAACTGGGTTTCGTACAGGCCTGACATTGTCAGATGTTATTTTTCAGGAAAGTACTGGGTTGCAATTTTCAGGGTGAATAGGGATTTCCTTTGTTGTTCTGAAAGATATTTCAAGCGTAATCAAATACTCATTTCAGCCAAGACCAACTGTAGAACTAAGAGGTATTCCATCCCTCTCACTTTGCCTTTCTGCTACATTCTCTTGTTAAGAGAGGTCTTCATACCAAATCTTCTCATATTTTAAATTCTGAATTTTTAATGCTATCACCTCAAGTAAAGATTTCTTGACAATTAAGATGCTTTTGCAGAATACTTCTAACTTCCCTATACTGTGCTGTAGTGACCTTTTGGTTGCAGAACTGAGCTCAGTTCTGAGAGGAAAGCTCTTGCAAATTCCGTTATGGATTTCATTAGCAGACTTCTCAAATTTTTTTCTCTTTCATTCTGCATATTTTCTAGCATCTTGTCTACTGTTTATATTACTGAGTCTTCACTGACTAGCTTATGCCAGTCAGCTTTCTTTTCTGATTAGCTATTATAATATCTAGTTAATACTTGGAAGTTGGCAGTGTTTAGAAGTGGGACCTACACCTGTGCTCCCAGTCTTGAATTATATCCACTCATCACTACTTATCTTCAAAGCCAAAATAACAGCAAGATTTGTAAAGAATTTAATGTTGATATCTTATTTTTTTTTCTCAAATATGACTGGGTATTTGAGAAAAATTCCACTTTCAGTGGTAGTTCAGATTTACTGAGTACTGAAATGCTTTAAAAATTATTCTTTTTTACACTTTAACCAAAGAACATTAACAGCAAAACAAATTAGTAGTGATTTGTTTGAACAGTTTGAGACCCACAATAATTTCATACTGTCTGGTGGACCTAAATGAGAGAATAGACACGCACTGCTAATTACCAGCAGGTACACCACTGCCTGTGCTGTGCGGCTCACATGGTTAGTTGCTAATCCTCACTCCAGGCTCCCTGAACCATGCAGCAGTGAGAGCTCAGCCCATGTGTAGGCACACTGTCCTGGAATAGCTCTGAGTCACACTGCCTGAGAAGAAAGCTGCCTTTGTATCCAGCATCGTGGCAGCACAAGTCTCATCCTTACCATCCCCATGCCCCCAGTGCAGCTTGCAGTGCCTGCAGCCTCCTCTCTGCTGAGCTCAGCAGGCCAGGGCAAAGAGGGACAGACAGTGATCTTCCTGGCTCTTCTGCTTTCTCCAGCTGACACTCAAAGACAAGAGAGACAGAGAAAAGGAACTTTATTTTGTTTACCCACACCACAGCCCACTTTTTTTTATATTGACAGCAGTAATGCTACAGATTACTGTGGGTGATGTAATTTCTAATAGGTTGCTGCTGCAAGAATCCATCTGCATTTATATGGCACTCGATAAAGAACATAAGGTTGGCTGTGTAAAATCCCACGGTACCAACACAGTGTGGCACTATTGCATGTATTGCCATTTATTTGAGTTTGGATCTGTTGTTTCACAAATCGAGGATTTTTTTCTTCACTGTTAAAATGTTTTCTTTCTGGGCTCCAAGTGTGATAAAAGTGGAAGGAAGCACTTGGCTTCGTATTGCATCAGCTGTCAAGTTAGTAGGTATTTACTTACTTTGGAAAGCTAGCATGAGTCATTCTGAAAAGTTTATAGAATTTGTTCTCATCATAATATGGAACAGGCTCTTACTACACAGTATACTTGACTTGTGCTCTGCAAGTTTCTCAGAAAACAAATTCAAAATACTAACAGATTATTTTTTATCAGTGCTTATGCGTTTCCCTGTAATCATTCAAGACAACATCATCTATCATTATTCCCATAACTGTTCAAGATAACTCTAACCAACTCTACCTGATCTATAATTATCCCTTCTGCTTTTTGTATCCTGTGCAGTTACAGGTACTAGATATCATTTTGTTATGCTGGGAATACCACAATAATCAGCATAGTAGTAGCGGTGACTCTTCACTTACTACTTCTGCTTCACAGCCAAGTGCTGAGGTAGGGAGTGGCATCAGTAATATTAAGTTTTCCTCTTCTGAAGTAAAGGGAATACATGAGCAAAGCCAGAATCTTTTAGGAAAGATGGATAAGTTCCAGGAGACTCTGTGGCTGAAGCATTGCAGGGCTCTAAGTATTGGCAATCCTGTAGGCAATTTCCATGCTCTGCTAAAAATAAATGCCATAATAAACAGGTGCCTCATAATATATACGACATATACAGCAAAAGTCTGCACATTCACTCTGCTGAGTCTATTGCCTTGTGTTAACCACTCTGTCAAGACCAAAGGAATGTTAGGAGAAACTTCATATATCTGAGAGCAGGGCAAGTGTGGCCTGGCTAGAAATAGCTGGAATTTCTCTGCTAAAACACATCCCTAGGGGGAAAAAAAAAAAAACAAGCCAAGCCAGCAGGTAACCTGTAGCCACATTTTTATCTTATTCTTCAGCAATGTGTTAAAACTGCAGATATAAGAAAGAAAAAAAGAGTACAGATGCTCAAAAGAAAACAAAGCAAACAACCAGTAACATATGTAATTCTTTACTTATGGGTCACAGTCGCAATAGTGAAATGTGTGGAGTACTTAGCTCGTATTTGTGACTTTTGGAGGCTTTATGAGGCTTGGGCTTTGCTTTTCTTAATTTTTTCCCCTAGAAGGAGGAGTTTTTTATTTCTAATGCCAGCTTTTTTAATACCATTTCAATAATGAGAATTTTTCAGAAGTATCTGGTGGAGGTAAGCAGTTTTCAACATAAGTTCTGACAGAAAGATAATTAAGTCTGTCATCACACAGCAACATCTGTACAGTAAACTGTAGCTTTGTACTGTATCACACTAGGTACCTCCAGAAAGCACAGCTCTGGGATGTCATTTGGAGGCGGCTTTCTGACACTAGTCTATCTAAGAGGAGGTTCCAGAAGTCCCTACCAGCCCGCTCCTGTACAGCACCCCTGCAGATTTTGTCTCCTATTCTTCAAGAAGCATTCCAGACCCAGCAGCTCACTGCTACTTCCTGGCTTTGGGGCCCCCCAGTGAAAGACGCTTTGTTTGGTGCATGCACTGCTCACTGTATGTGTTCTGGCAGTGCTGCCACTTCCCAGGCTGCCAGGAACTGCTCACACACCAGGAAGGTCTGTCTTTATTCAAGATCCTGAATATATAAGGGCAAGGCTAAGATGAAGGCAGCCCAAGGCAGGCTTGCTTTTTCCTTTTTTCCACAATTCTGCTCCCAAGGAGATCCGATGTTCCATGCTTCAGTGGCGTCATCTCCCAGTAACCATAGCCAAGCAATGCTCTTGGGTACCAACATATTCTCTTCTCCAACATGGGTTTTCTGTGTCCCAGGAGAAAATTTTTCAGCCTTCCACTCTCAACTTCTTTCCTGTGTCCTGCTAGAACTTCTTTCTTGTTCATTATTTCCCTTCCAGAAAAGCTATGTTTTTGGACAAGGGTGGAGTCTGTTTTATTTCTCTCACAGGAAAGAGACTTGGGCACTTTGAACTACTTCTTAAGCCCAAGAAAGTAGCAGTGGGCTGGAGTACAAAACAGCTATTACTGCTCAAATTTGAATTACTCATCTGAGCAACTAGATTTTCCTAATTAGAACTAAAATTCTCAGAAGTGTATGAGGGTGTTTTTCACTCCATCGAGATTTGAGCATCTTAAAGTTAGGCAGCTATTCTTTTGTTAGTCTTATTCAGTAGTCAGTGGAGAGGAAGGCCCTCCAGAGGATGACTTGTCCCAGCCTGACAAGTTCTGTAAAGCTTTTAAGCTTTTTACAGCTTTAAGTTCCTAAGCCATCGGCAACCAGACTTTTTGGATTTAATTAGGACCCATTTAGAACTGGGCATTGGGCACTCACAGTGGAGAATATTTTTTCCTTTCATCTTTTAATATATCTTGTGGTAATCTAAATCTTCTGAAGATATTTACTGGCCCTTTTAATGAGCTGCTTCTTTAATGGTGACTACAGCATGAAATTTCCCAACCATACGTACTTTTCCTGTTCCTGTATGATTTACAAGTAACAAACAATATTGTCTTGGTGACGCTGTTACTTACTGAGAAAAGTTTGTCAGATATTTTTATTTCCACATCTTTGGGGTCTGCTGCTCTGACTCGAACATTTGGATAATTTTCCTTGCAGTTTTGAGGTTTTAGCCCTTCTGGTTTATAATGCTACCAACAACATCAATTTAGAAGAGCAAGACATCCGACAAAAGCTCATAAATAATAATGAGTCCATAGCAGAGGGATATAGGCTTCATACAGTGGAAGTTGATCCAGTGGGTAAGTAGATTCAGCTTTATTACACATCTGATTTTATTTGATTATCCAAGAATAAGCAAATTCTGTGTTAAAATAATCATACATTTCCAAACGGTATAGCTATTTCAGATTTTGAATTGTCCCTTTTAGCCTCATTGCTCCATGGATCTCAGAGAGACATCCTTGAGATATCTCTTTTAAAACAAAAATAGCTGTTAAGATTGCTTCAGTCAGTGTTTTGTTGTCTGGTTCAAAGAGGCTAGGACATTTCCTTTTGACTGCTTTGGTTGTTTGAGAATAAAGAAGTATGATATACAGCCAGAGATGCTATGAGACATTTTTGACCACTGAGGACCATCGCATCCTCTCCTCAGCCCTCTTTATGATTCTACCAACCACTGTCCTTAATCAATCTTCTTCCAGCTATTGTGTATCCCCCACATTTTGGCAGTCATCTTCCAGTAAGAGATGGCCCTTCCTTTGGTAGGGAAGAGGAAGGGGCTGGTGGAACACAAGTGGATGCAGTGTGCACATTCAGTGCTTTTCCTTCAGCAGCAGCAGCAATGTATTTTGTCCCCTGCTGTACACCCCTCCCTTACCACTAGTCTATGGAAAGCATTCAAGCATTTCATTTGAAGAGAGCTATGTGCTGCAGAATGGATGGTGAGCTTAGGACAAAAATGGAAGATAGATGAGGAAATTTTTCATTAATACTGATTGAGATATTTTTATTCTTACAGAAAAATGTTTAGCTGAAGAAAACCCTCCGAACTATTTTTGGCCAGATACCAGACCGACAGTTACCAACTTTACATTCTGCCATGGGAGTTCAGTTCAGATTGCATCAAGAACCTGGTAGGTGGTCAAAGACCAGAGAAGCTGAGAGCTTCAGCTTTCTGGTTATATAGTTAGACTTCATCCTCCACAATAGATGCCGCTGAATGATACCATATCTCAGAAGGACGATTTCTATGCTGTGAGAGATCATGTGTGTGCAGTAAGAATATGTACTTCATTAATAAGAGAAAAAAGCTTATCTACTACTTCAGTAGGACATATTGAGACCCACAATTAATACAAGATCAAAGTGAAAATAGCACCTTCTTCCAGAACAAACGTGCTTTCTTCAGTTTGTGATGTTTATGTTGTCAAAATCTAATATCTACTACTACTTGACTACTACTATCTCAACTTGTGCAAGAAACTTTTTGACAAAAGTTTTGCAAAGATGAGTTGTATAATTTAATTAATTTAATCCAGAATTTCTTATCCAGTTAAATGAAAGTAAAATAAATCCTTTCAAACAAGACAATTATTAGTACTTAGTCATATGTGAAGGTGGGGATAGTCTAATGCTTAAAGATTTGGACTTACGCTTTTAAGGTTGAGGATAATTTTTCCGTAATGTAGCCTTTCTTTGTGAACATCAACAAATGATTTAAACACTGTAACTCTATTTCCCCTTTGTAAAAAGGGAATATTATGACTTCCTTTGATATATTACTAAAATAATATGGCTTTGATCTCCTTTGAGTGCCTTGAATGCAGCATTAATTAATCTCTTCAGTATTTAGGATGATCACCAATCATCCTCCTGCAATACAGTAGTCTCATCCACCCACACTGCATCTGGAACACGTTCTGAGAAGACTAGATCTTTCACTTTTTACAAACAATATGTCAGCACGGGTAGGAGTCAGCTTTGAGGTTCTGTGCCAAACAGGAAAACAACCAGCATTATTTTTAGCTAACTCACTTCCGCAGCCTCATAATCTTATACAAGAACAGCTAGATTCTGATTGACTAACTTTTGTTTTAAAGTAAGTAGTGCATGGGTCAGATTGTTTTTATGTCAGTCTCCGAATCATTAAAAATTAAGGCTTCTTGCCTTTGCTGCCCCAGTGTTGCTTATCTTTGTTATTCATTTGTGGTATAAACAATACTGTTGGTTGTCTGTCTGCTGCGCTTCTTCTAAAAAAAGTTACTGTGTTCTGTGTTGTACTGTGTTTTCTCTGCCCACATTAGCTTTTACCTATACGGAGCACAGGTGTGGTGTGTTTTATTCTGAGAGACAAAGGAATCGGTCCCAGTGGTGTCTTCTAGATTTGTGCTTCCAAGAGTGCGATTATAATAAGATGATCAACTGAGGAATAACTTTATTGAAGCATGTACTGAGTGAAAGGCTGAATTTTTCCCTTTCTCCATCCTGTCTTTGTTATGCTATGGTATCATGGTTCTCCTGAAAGGAAACCTAGGAAAAAGTGTGTCTAATTTCAGAGCTGTATCTGGGAATTTTGCTATAGTAAGGTTTTATGGAAAAGCATTTTGAAAAAACTTACTGTCTTTTTGTGTCTGCCACTCATCTTGTATCTGATGTTGACCTTCTGGTTCTTACAGGTGGCATAACGTTCTATCTCTGCACAGCTCCTGTTCTTGTTCATCTGAGAGTATTAACACTCTCAGACACATATCAAAGGAAAAATATAGAAACAGCATCTGATTAGGCTGTATTAAATAGGTACATAATAGCTGTTGTCAACATTTGGCTCTTTTCTGAAATACACAATTTCTGCTGATGCAATTTGTCAAGTCAGTATAGCAATCAGCAGAAAATCTGTCCAAAGGAACTGGAGTATCTCTCAATTCCATCACTCTCCAGATCACATATTTCCACTGTCTAGCATACATTTAATTTCAGCTGAGCTAGTATTGCAAGAAAATTTGTGAATTGACAATATTGCACCATTATGATACATGCAAAACAATTATGAAACGTCTATTTAATTATGCTATTGTATTTCATGTGCTTTTTGTCATATTTCCTCTTTAGCTATTTGGGTCTGCAGAATTACACATCATACTGGGGCCAACCAGATCTTAGAAATTGCACAGGTAAGTGTATAGATACTGATTTTTGGCTAAAGTAACAGCTCTGTATATTTTGGTTTCTAACTACTGTAAGGAGGAAAGTTACACTAAGGCAGAATGTCTTCCTCATTTGTACTACTTTTTTTTTTTTTTTTTTTTTAAAGAAAAAGATAAAGACAAAACACTAGGGAAATGCACCAAATTGAATCCAATCCACCCATTCTGGATATCAGTTAATGAAATGAATCGAACTCTTCAGGTAATTTCATTGAGAATGGAGGCAGGAGGCTTGCACCAATTTGATACTCACGTTTGTACAAATTTTTAAATATTTCCAATGCCCATAGATACCAGGGGAAAGACTTCTACTCTTTTCACCGAGCTTATGATCAGACATTTTCAGATTTATTATCAGTTTGAAAAATACCCCTTGATGTCATTCTGGTGTTAAAGGAGTTAAAAAATAAACAGAGAACTTTTTTTTGCCCTCTATTTTAGAGCCAGAGTTAGTGAAGAACAGGATATGCTCAGAGGTAACTCAGAGCTACAGCAAGCTGTTCCTCCTGCATTGCTTTCCTGTAGAAAACTTTTTATCTTACGCCACTGATAGGGATTTCATATGGAGCCTGGCTACCTAATTTAGTGGATTGTAATGAGTACTTACAGTCACGCTATATGAAAACATTTTTTGGTGTGGAATGAACATTCTACGGTAAACATAGCAAAAGCTGCATTATAAAACAAAGCTTTAAAAAAACCCACAGTCAGATGGAGACCAAAGAAGGCTAATCTTCTCTTGAAATCTTATTTGTGATTATTCAGTAAATATAAAATATTTTGACATTGTAAAATGTAAGTATTTACATAGTTTTCTATCCAGATGGCACCAAGCATTGTTTAACATGCAGTTTATATTAATGCTTTGCCACTGGACACAATATCAACCTTTCCTTAGTAGGAAGATTCTTCTCATGAAATTGGCCTCTCTGTTGTGCTTGCCCAGCCCTCTGAGTAAGAGTGCAATCACACAAACGAATAGATAACATTCACAGTGGGGTGAATATGCTTTTATTTCTTAACTCCCCCTTTCTATCAATCAGTCCTTTCAGTAGTTGCTCTGATTTACAAACTTAGATCAAATTAATGTAAAGTAAGACACAACTGATGCAGACAGTATATAAGAATTAGCAGGTTATATATGCTTTAAATAAAAACATGAATGTGATAAAATAATACAATTTCATGTTTATTGCAAGTACCTCAGAACATGCTCTATCTTTCAGTAATGGGGATAAAAAATTTGTATTTCTAAATTACCTCAGGATTGGTACAGATTATTTACTATTTTTCTTCGACAGAAAATGCAGCTGATATTGCCAATCAGCTTCTGAATCTCACTGGTGAAGGGCAGCAGCTTACCTCAGACAAAGTAAATGATGTCGTCCAGAAACTCAAAAAAATTGTGAATGATGAAGAAATTGATGAATCTCTGGGTTCTACTGTGGTGACAATTTTTTCCAATATCCTAAACAGTTCAGACAGTGTATTGGCAGCATCATCTTCAGAGTAAGTATTTCTGCATTTGCTTTTAAGAAAATATAGGAAATTGATTCATTCTTCCATATAAATACCATAAAAGAAATCAATTTTTTCTGATTTCCATGAAAAGATATTCCAAATGAGATAAGCAGATATTTCTTCATGTAATAAAATTAATGTACGTGACAAAATATTTTAATGGAAAAGAATACTGCTGGTGAATGACACAGCATGTATTTAGGTGTTGTCAGAAGATAATTTCAAGACCAGTGATATGTAAATCAGACAAATTCTATCTATCAAAACCTTCTGTGTTCGAAAGATACACATATATTTACAGCCTGAAGTCTCCTTGTGAATACAAAGGTGGGTGACAGAAACATAATAAGAGGATTGCTTTAAGGTGAAGAGAATACATGGAGAGCATATAGAATAGAATAAAATAATGTTATTTCTGTTTTCAGAGCTCTTAAAACTATTGACGCCTTGGCTTTAAAGATCCAATTCACAGGACCATCCATGAGTATTTCAACACGCAATCTTGCACTTGGAGTGTCTTCTGTAAACTCAACTTCATTCAAAGGTTCTTCTTTCAGTGTCAGTCCACAGAATAATGCATCTGATTTCCAGGTATGGCATGAGCAGTTGTGTTTGAACATGTAATGTGACTGTTACTCCAAGTATGCTTACTGTGTTTTTTATAAAACTGTTTACAACTCCCTATTTTCCCCCCCTGCTTTCTATTTCCTTTTTCCTGTAATCATCCAAACAGGTTAACGCAGTATTTCCTTGAGTGGCGGGAATGCCAGATGGACCCCCATATGTTCCATACGGATGAAAAATTATTTGCTTACAAATCCAAAATAGATTTTATCTTTTCCTTTTTTTTTTTCTTTTTAAACTAATGAAAAGGGAAAATCATCTTTAACATCCTGTTGTGTTACCCATTGTATGCTAACAACTCTATCAATGCATTTCAGGTTTAGCATGAGACAAGTAAATGTAGATATATATATATGTGTAGCTTTCTGCAGATCCAGTAGATATTCAACCTTCCTGTGTTAGTGTAAATATTTACTACTAACAGGGGCCTAAGGCTGTTCCTGTTGTCCACATGGGGGTTGATAGGCTAGACCTGCCTGGGATGTCCAAGAGTGTTCAAGACATTCACATAGGGCGTGACTGATCAGCACAGATGTGTGAAAAATAGAAGAGCACGTCCCTCAAAATGCAGAGTGGTCTTCAGTACTACATTACAGGCTGCTGTATGTATTTGCCATCACCTCAAAAATATTTTTTCATGTTTTTTTTTTTTTCACAAATGAAAATGCACAGGTATCTAAAAGCTATGAAATAGCATTTGAGATGCACAGTACCTACTGGGATTAAACAGGAAAAAAAAAAAAAAAAAAAAAACCTAAAAAATAACACCAGCAATCTACTATAATTTGGGCCAAAGGACCCAAATCTGAACTCAGACTAAACATGGCACTATGGTAATGGTTAAAGACTAATCACTGGAGTTAAGCATCTAGTGGAACAAAATTCATTCGTGCAACAAACTAGCCAGATATCAATCTCATCTTTGTATAAACTACTATGTACTTTAAAAACAAAAAACAATAATGAAGACAGTGTTTAGTAGTACTAGTAGTATAGGCTATAGGTGTTTTATTTGCTCTTTATGTAGACTTTGGAGCAAAACTCAAATAGTGATCTAAATAGATCAATAAATCATTTAAATAAATGGATTGGATGTAATTGAGTTTTCACACATTCATATTTATAGAAGTTTCAGCTAAACTTTATTTGAATAAATTTTATTAGAAATGTCTGATGATTTTAAATCTACTTTTGTTTAGCTCTCATATTAATCATAGAATCATAGAATGGCTTGGGTTGGGAGGGACCTTAAAGATTATCCAGTTCCAATCCCCCTCCCATGGGCAGGGTTGGCACCCACTAGGTCAGGCTGCCCATGGCCCCATTCATCCAACTTGGCCTTGAACACCTCCCGGGATGGAGCATCCTTGAAGTTCAATAGCTGATTGTTCTTTGATTGTTACCAAAGGAATATTTCTTCTCCAGATTTTGTTCTGTATTTATGGAAAGAGGAAAGGAAAAATTCTGAAATTGGGTTTGGGATGTTTGCATGTATAATAAGAATTACCATCTGTGGCTTGAGAACATCCAGGAATTTTCTTGCCCTGGAATAATTTATTAGAGCACTGTCTAAATAATCATAAAAGTAAAACTCCGTCAAGTTATTTATAATGTTCCTTTTGGAACACAAGATTGTTCATAGACTTCTACATTTCCAGAATTCTTAGCACCCTTCCTACCAGAAAAGTCAGCAACTTTTGTGGTCACAGTTGCAGTTTTCCATGCCTATCAACAAAGATACTTGCTATCCCTGATGGAAGAAGATTCTCCCGTGAAAGCATAGGATTTTTACCAGCATTGTGATGATCTAGGATCATCAGGGAGCCTTAAAGTCTTTAAACTGTATGTGAGAGTGTTTCCAGATTTTCTTTCATATTTTTTCTTGAAGTAGATATCAAGCAAATGTAACCATGGTAATTTGGAAAGATTCTATTTTAGTCCCTTTTGTCTTTATGTTTCTTGCCAAACCTTTGACTAAGTTAGATTATGGTGATTCGTATTATTAAATTGTTCCTGTAATATATCCCTGCTTCTTCATAGAAACCTCTTCCACTCCATTTGCAGACAGTACCTAATGGGACATCATTATTGCTTGTGTATCTTTTGCTTAATGTGGCAGAATTACACTTTGACAACATTTTATTCAAGTGCATTTAGCCCTGCTAGGGGATACCTATGAGCTACTTCTTACTAATTTCCAAGGTTGCCTGCTAATCACACTTAATCATGGAAAATTTAGAATTTGAATAAATCTATCAGTAGCCTACGACCTGTGACCTTCTAATAACTAATGATGCTTTTAGAATCAAATGATTGATCATCAGAGTCATAAATACAACTTCCCTCTGAAGAAGTCAGGAGTATGAATTTCCTTATCTTGCAGTAAAATTCTTGAACACTTTTACAATAGAGCCAGTATTAGATGAATTACTCCCCTCTCTCTGATAGTACACATTGAGTTTGCTATGATGTAAGAGCAGGCAGTCATAGACCTACTGACAGATAGCTAATGAAAAACAAGTTTGCATCCTCATTTATCTTTGCTCACTTGTTACATCCATGTGCCATAGAGGACTTCAAGCTGTCTGGCATGTTGCCAATATTGATTATCCTCCTGAAAGAAAACGTATTTTTTTGTGCTGCATTGCATGATAATTGTAGAGCAATGATACTAATTATTATTTTAAAGTCGCCTTTCTGTAACATAGAAACTATAAAATCTAGTAAGAGAATTAATTCAGATATTAGATCAAGCCAAAAACTACATCTAAAGAAAGAAGGATCAGAGCATATTTTTCTGTTTACAGCATTGTTTGGTATGAGGAAATATATCTTAATGGTTACTGAAAATTATTAAGACTGCTATTATTGCCATCTCAGTATTTTCAAATCATCATTATATCAGTGAAACAGGGCTTTTTTTTTTTTAATCTACTGTCTTCTTGTAGCAAAAACAATTTCATGCTGAGTGTGAAAAAACCTCCACAGCTTTTTTTTTTTTATTATTATTAAATTGGATCTTGCATAGGTACAGGTAAAATTAATGTTGAAAGTTCTAGTCCAGTGTTTTAGACATCTTCATGAAGGGTTTAAACACAGTTGTGGACAAAGGATGGCTTGCTTTTTGTTTGAACATGTTCTTTTCTTCTGCTGTTTTTATTTAACAGATAGACTTTGACAAGGATCAGACAAATGCCATTGCTTCTGTCATTCTGCCACCAAGTTTACTGAAGAATTTAAGTCAAGATGACATTGAAGTTATATCGAGGGCTCAGTTTACTTTCTTCAATAAAAATGGTCTTTTTCAGGTAAACTTCATGTGTTTGAAGTAATTTCAGCTGGAGTAAGTCAAAGACAGCAGCTAAAAATTTCCTGTAGGAATCAGATGGTGATAGCAAATGTGGGCATTAGTGTATTTGAATTCAGAGTGACAAAATAGCCATCCACATTGAATTAGTGTGAGCAATTTAATTGCAGTACATTCCTGTAACATTGACGTAAACATTTTTTTTCAGACTAATCAACAGCAAGCTGGATCCCATCTGATTACGATCATTGTAAAGTAGCGAGGCCCTTGAAAGGGAGTATCTTCTATAGAGGTGCTTTGATACAAGTCATTGATGTTCAGTGGAGCTGGGTTCTTTTATATCAGTTGGGAATTTGGCCCATAACGATGCTAACTGTTCTTTCTCTTTTCCTTGAAAAACTTGATTGAAAGTCGTGCCCAATGAGCTACTTACATCTATTCTGAAATTCTGGACTGATTACCACTGGCCAGAGAACATTTCTTTTATACATACTATTCTTTTTATGTGCTCTCATAAGCAGGCTTTATTTTAATGATGTGTGGATCTAATTACAGACAACCTAGTCATGGAATAAGGATAACTATCTTTGTACCTAAAAACAGAAGGGACCCAGATTAATGTTTTTTCTTCTCCCTTGTGTCCCTGCACATAGTAATCAAAAATAGTTCCTGCATGTTTAATTAAAAAAAAAAAAAAAAAAAAAAAAAAAATAAAAATAGGAAGAGTTTTGTAGCTTGGAAAAAAGCCCAATAGCATACCTACCCTTGCAAAAGGAAAAAAAAAAAAAAGGCTTAATTAATAAGGAAATATTTCATAGTGAACTGCAGGCTACAACTCAGAAGGCTTTAGTTTCTTTTCCCATTAGTATTTTAAGTGACCTTTGACTCTTGTGCATCCGCAGAACTCTGTAGTATTGTATTGTACCTACATTATCATTTTTATTGGCAGTGTATCCAGATTCTTCAGATAATCAAGGCAAGAAATTACCCACGACCCTCAGTTACCTTCTAAAATACACCCTGAAGTATGTTTAACTATTTAAAATAGTATTCATTTTAAGGCCACTTTTAGGAGAAACAGGATGAATATTCTTTAATAAAGAAACCAGGAAATTGCAGACATAGGATTGTCATAATTACATAAAATTGTACCAAGTCTAAATGTGTTCTTTAATGGTGATTTTAAGTGATTCTTAATCATTCCCTGAAAACCTGTCAATGGTTTTTGGGCCCAGTTTGACACAGTTCCATGACTAAATGGGGTGGAGGGAATCACGGACCCACGTCCTGGGAGAGTGGGAAGGGGGAAAAAGAGAAAAGGTAGGGAGATGGGCCTAAAAAGAAAACAGTGGCAACAAGCTAAGGGAGAAAACTAATCTACTAAATATGATAGCAGAATGCGAGATAGATAGCATAATATAATACAATACATGATGTTGTGATGTGGAATATCGGTAACAAAAAATCATAAAGCCATGACAAAACCAAAAGAAAAAAATTCCAATGAAGTATGCAACCAAAATTCTGTAAACTGCTTTATCATGGAAAGGAATGCACACATCCTAGTGCAGGTGCAGGCATCAGTACCCCAAGCAAAGGAGCATAGTGCC
This sequence comes from Pavo muticus, assembly GCA_016647715.1. NCBI lineage: Eukaryota > Metazoa > Chordata > Aves > Galliformes > Phasianidae > Pavo > Pavo muticus. The sequence continues at coordinate 4,656,583 of JACDJE010000039.1, read as the reverse complement.
AGTTGCGGCCCCATAACTTACAAAGGCTCTACTGTCTGACAGATGTGACAATGAACTGATAAGAGACTAGCTGGAGACCAGGGAAAATACCTTAAAACCTCTGAAGTAAACACTTAATTTTAGGCAATTGCAGTAGGTAGTGTCCTGGAAGTTTAGAATTTCTGGTTTCCCAAAAGGACAACCAGCTGTATAGCCATTTCGGCCTTGATGGAACTTCTTCACAGGAAAATCAAATTTTCAAAGCACAACCATTTTAATAAATCCTCAGATTCCAAAGAAAACTTCTCTTTTGGAAAATTCTCAACCTGATATTTTTCAGTTAAAGGTATAGATGGTATTAGTATCTTCAGTCTTCTATTTCCATTCCCACTAAATAAGACCTTACAGTATTCCTTTGAATTTCTTTACTATATAAGATGGCGGATGGCTTAACAACTATACACAGGAAATAGGATATTCTCCAAAAACTTTACACCAAGCAAAAAAAATAGCATCAACAACAAGACAAGAAAGCTGGTTCGTTCTCCTGTAGGGAAATAAGCTAATCATATCATGGTTTGTTATCTGTTACATTGTTTGAGTTACAACTTTGGTGGCATTAGACACAATGATTAAAAGGGGAAAGGATGCCTTATAACCTCTCATTGTAATAATGCCAATATATCTTTACGACTATGAGGAAAATATGGAAACTTGCATGAAGAAAATCCATTATTTTATTTTATAAACAGAATGTTATTACATTATGTGATCAAAAGTGCAAAAATGCTGACAGTTTATTTGTTCTGGCCTGCTGCAAAAATGAAAGTGTACTCTGGCTTTTCTTTTATGTGCTGTGTAAGCAATTATGTTTTTTTCTGAATCTTTTCAAGGATGCAGAAACTCCTGGCAACTTGACCAGTTTTGTGGTGGCATGCAGTATTGGAAACATAACTATTCGAGATCTTCAGGAATATGTGAAGATTACAATTAAACATACCAAAATTCAAGTAAGAAGAGACTGATTATTCAGAACAGGAACGCAGATTATATATAAAAGGGCTGCTTCAAAATTAATGCCTCTTATATTATCAATGTGGCCCACAGCCTCTGTGGCAGATGGTGGTATGGCAGTAGAGATTGAACATTTTGTTGCTGTGTGACAAATGGCAGCAGACAGGCAGTTTGACGAGATGCCATCTGACATGGAAGGGCATTTGAAGCAAAGGTGTGTCACTGAATTCCCCCATGGGGAAAAAATGGCACCCACTGACATTCATCAACACTTGCTGAACATTGGTGTAGACCAAACAGTGGATGTGAGCACAATGAGGCAGTGAGTGGTGTGTTTCAGCAGTGGCAACAGCAGCACTGGGTCACATCCACTGGGGCACATTTTTAAAACAAGCATGGCATGCAGGCTTTTGTTCTTTGCTTGCAAAAATTCATAGCTAGTGGTGGTGACTATGTTGAAAAATAGCGTTTTGTAGCTGAGAATTTGCTGTATCAAGTGGTGGCATTGTGTTCTTTGTATCTGTTGTAGTTTCCATGGAAATAACTAGGAGGCATTACTTATGGAGTGACCTAGTAGTAAAGGCTGAGCATATAGCTTCATTGATTTTAGCGGATTTTGCATATAAACTCAAAAGTAAATAAAATCGCTAACAAAGCAAGTAAGCAAAAAGCAAAAAATAAATAACCTCTCATTCTCACACATTCCTAATCCATCCATGATTTATTTGAAAGACTATCGATTCTGGCACTCAGAGGCAATTTGTGCCAATAACTGTAGGTAAAACCCCTGTTCATGATTGGTTTATGACAAAGTTCATGACCAGGGACATTTATTTATTACACCGGAATTTTCAAATTACTTAAATTCTTTGATTCAACAGAAATTTCTTCAGTAATAATTTCCAAAGGTATTTGTTTTTTTTGTTATGTGGCTTCTGTACAAGAAGAATGGGCAGAAGAACATTTTTAGAAGATACAATTCATTCATGGAAATAAAGCCCCAGTGCTACCCTTTGGTACCTACAGTTTCAGTTAGAAAAAATAAAACCACAGCTGCCAACAGTTACTGCAAAAGAAAAATAACATTAGAGAAATGAAGAAAGATGATGTTGAAATTCAGTACATGAGTAGATCTTTTACACAGTGAGAAGCTTGTCGTAATTTTCACATTTCAATTGACTTCATCTTACTTCTTGCCACTCAAATTCAGCAGACCTTTGCACAGTTGTAAGGCCAGTTACATAGAGGATTCACTGAGAAGTCCTGAGAATGTAAACAGTAAAAAAATATTTAGACTTTGTAAAGACATCACACTCACAGATTATTTTAGTGAGACAATAAAATGTTCTCATTCTGAGGATGTGGAAAACAACAGTGAAGAGGAATAATACTCCTTTTTGTAATCTGTGCAAATCTGTCATTCTAGCAGAATAAGGTCTAGCAGAATTGTACATAGAATTGTACTGTCTTTCTAGCAGAAATGTACATAGAAAAACATTTTCTGAAAATGTATATATTAATGAGATTTATATCTAAAGAGGTGTAAAATGTCTACTTTTCTGTGTGTTCTTAGGAAGATCCTAAGCCTACCTGTGTCTTCTGGGATATGGCCAAAAATGGTAAGCTTAAAAATACCATCATTTCTTTTATGTGAATAAAAAACCAGTCACTGTCTTTGTTCCTTTTTGCTTCTTTATCAGTTTGAAAAATGAAGTGACATCTTTAGACTACACCATTTCTTCTTGTTAGTAAAGTCGCTTGTAAAAGCAGATGTTAAATATTCTTATTAAAAATTTTGCTTGTAAGCTTGGTTAATATTTTAAATTTGTAATGTTTCTTTATTTTTTTGTATCTGACAGCTGTTCTCCACTGATCTGTCTGTATGTGACAATCAAATAGTAATGCTAATCAGATACATATATGTTTCTTAGATATCCTGCTAAAATTCATTGTCCAGCATAGCAGATGAAAGTAGGAAAGTTGGTCAGAAGTACTGAGGAGAATGTAGAAGAATAAAAACAGAGAGAGAAAAGAACTAATTAGTAATCTCAATTCATAAAGCACATCAGTTTTGAGTGATTTTGGAACATCACAGTCTTTTGAAAGATTTTATCTAGAGTTGGAGGTAAAGTTATGGGGTATGAGAGATAATTTGCAGAATTTTTCCTAGAGTTGGCAAAATGTCCATAAGAGTTCAAAGAATGTGAACAATTTCTCAAAATTAGCTCATATTTGAGTGGAAAAAGAATGAAAGAAGTTATCAGAAATACAAACATTACTTTTTTACATTTATTTTATTTAAATAAAATCTTTCTACCTTTATTTTTCAAGAAAATGGGATAGGAAGAGGATAGTTTACTTCATGTTTTCTTTAAGAATATCTGAGATTATCCACTCTGACCTTCTGTATCACACACTGCAGAGAGGAAGGGTGGGACCCTCTGCTTGTGGGCCATAAATGCTTTCATGTGCCTAGGGATATGTGAGTAGGAGGAAGGCAGGTGCAAACATCACATCAGGGTGGTAAAAGGGAGTTCTAAAACCATTGTATTGTTGGATAAAACTAAGGTGTGTCTAAATGCATGATCCTAGTTCATTAACTAAAAAATTCCCTGACTTTACTATCACCCTTGTTTCTTCTCAGTAGGCCATTATTGGGACACTTGTCTGATGGAATTCTCTTAGAAACTAAGAAATCTAACACTTTCATCTTTAATGATTGATTGCTTATAATATACGCTTTTGTTATATATGTATTATTTATGCATTTCTGCATTTGCTCAAGATGAGATGAGTAATCCAATGAAAAGATCGTAAGAGGTTACTCCTGATTCATTTCTACAGGTGGCAATGGTGGCTGGAACCCTACGGGCTGCAAAGTGCAAGCAGACTCCAATGAAAATGAAACGGTTTGCTTGTGCAACCACCTCACACACTTTGGGGTACTCATGGTAGGCAAACTCTTATAGTTCACTAGGTTATCTTTCCTAGGAGCCATAGTGCAGTTATTCTCATCAGTCAAGACAGCTATCTTCATTCATGTTTGTTTTGTGAGTTATTCCTTTTGTACGTGATTTTTAATTTTTTTTAATTAATTTTTTAATAATACATCATTTTCCTCCTTACTGCTATAAAATTTTCTTTTCATAACAAAATATCTAATGATAATGATTCAAGAATAAAGTAACAAATAAAGTGAAGAGGCTAAATTAAAAAAAAAAAAAAACCAACAACAAAATGCCCCCATTCTGTATTTTGAAAAGTACTGTGCCACAGAAGACCTTGGGCAAAGACTTCTGAGCAAATAGCACATTATATTATCCAATTTCAAAGCCAGGACATGACTGGGTGAGAAAAAAGGCCAGAATAAGACACTGTAAAATGAAGGCACAGTACTAAATCTTCCACTAGCAAAATGGAATAAGTAGGAAAATATTCACAGAAAAAAGAAGTAGATAAATGATTTTTTTTAGAGGAAGAGGTGAGGCGCTGGTTTCAGAACAAAAAGCAGAGCACTGTATTTTTAGGGAAAATGATCAGGGGGAAAAAAAAGTATCCTGAAGTCAGAGTAATAGCTAATGAGAATAAAAAATCAAGACAATGGAACACAGTAATTCCACTTCATTCAAGGGGCTAAATTGCAATACCTTATTTTACAAAATTGGTAAACTCATATGTGCTCTTTTTTTAAAGAATATTTTTGATCAGCTTTGGAGTTGCTTTGCAGTAGAGACTTTCTCTTGAATCAAATCTGCCCACCAAGGACTAGTACAAAACATATATACTTCCTATTTTATCAGAAGATTAGGCAAAGCCTCCAGACTGTGCGGCTGAGATAGGTGAAGCTTAGCATATCAGGAAGATGGATGAGGGTACCTTCCACCTCAGGAGCATGATTTCTCTAATATTCGGATGTCTCCAGCAATTTGTCTGTTTGATGTGTTTTTGAAAGAAAAACATCTCAACATGAAAAGGATGGATTATTTCTATCTTAGCTTAAAATTCTGTGATTTTTTTTACCCTCAGTAATAGGCCAAACCTTTTTTTTTTTAGTCCAAAATTAGTATTCTTTGGCCTGTGATTAAAAACTGCTGAAAATTTTTTGACGACTTATCTCAGCAGTGTTCCTAATGAAAATAGATGTGGTTGTTTTTTGTTATTTTTTTTAATTGTTGCAGTGACAAATTGGGCTTCTCTGTGACAAGGAGTTACAGGCACTGACTTTTTCAGCTTTGGCTTTGCATAGCCTTCCTAACAGAGCTGCTCTCTTTACATCACACTCAGATGTTAATGGGAAATAGTCATAAGCTTTTTATCTTTTTGCAAGCTAAATAGTGTTTTTGTTTCACTTTTCATCCTTGGGGGGGGGGGCGGGGGGAAGAGGAGGAGGGATTTCTTTAGAATATACTCAATTAGTTCCTTCATGCTTTAGTGACATTAGCAAATAAGGGAGAAGTTCTTTGAATTTGGGCTGTGTTCCAATAGATTTTTTACACAGTTTTGACCCTTCCAATTGCTTTTCCATTTCAGTAATCTTATCTGACTTTAATTTAGATATTAAATTATTTTCAAATAGCAATCTATTTATATATATAAACTATTACAAGGATGGGACAGAGTTTGAAAAAGTTGCATACAGCTCCTTCCTTTTTTTTTTTCTGAATAACAGCGCATTCTGTAGCCTTCTGTTGGTTCTTTCTGCTAGATGTTGCTATCTTTTTTGCTAGGGAAGACAGTTCCACTGACTGTAGAACAAATGATATTAAATGCTAGTATTTGCTCACACTCCGTCCACGGTGATATAGATCCAAACATTCTCATTTTTTCTTTCCCTTAAAAAAGGAAATAACCCTGGCATTTATTCTCAGACAGGACTATGTGGCAATTACAGTTGGACAGAGAACTGGAAAAAAAAAATCCCCAGAATGTTCCTACTTCATTTCCAATCTTTTTTTGAAATGTTGTCACTGTTTGTCTGAGCAATTCTATATATAACTGTAGTTTGCATGTCAAAACAGACCATAAATGCAAAGAACAATATCTTGCCCTTGGTTTCACCCATAGACGATTAGCAAAATTGATCCTTATGAGCTTCTAATAACAAGAAATGATGTCAGAAACTCCTCAGAACATTGTGCATTTCATTATGAACAATTTTTAAATTACTTTTTCAATAGACATTCAACATAAGTATCTTCTTAAAGAGAGTTGTGCATAAGCAACTGAAGTAAAAAAAAAAAATTTTATATGGGAAGATTTTTTCCACAGGAGGACATTGAAATTCCTGGTACTGAATTGGAAGGAGCAGCATCATGCTCTGTCTATCTGCTGAACTGAGCAGTTATAATTCTCAAAGCACAATGTTTTCAAGAGCAATGGGAAGGAAGTGAGAGGTGTAACAACTATAAACTAAGTATGCTCGGTAAACATGAACCCTGACATCAGGGTTATACTGTTATTGCCAAAGTGTTTCTAAGTTTCACTTGACTAATTACCAAGTAAGAGTGTTTGTGCTGCAACTGACGCCTTTTCCTCCTGTCTCCCATAGGACTTTCAGGGAACCACTACAGAAATAGACCCACAGAATACCAAGATCCTCACTTTCATCACTTACATAGGCTGTGGGATATCTGCTATATTTTCAGCTGCAACTCTTCTGACATACATTGCATTTGAGTGAGTACTAGTTCTGTAAAAAAATAACACAAATGAGGTACACGTATGTGATAAATAAAATAAATTAGCGATATGCTTTTCTTATTATTTCTTGCGTAAGAAGGGAAACATTTAAAGAACAAATCCTGGGCACAAATATGGAAGTAGATTTTTTTTTCAAGAAGCATAGGTTCAAACTCTCTCCTATTTTCAATGTGTTGTGCTCCTCAGGCAAGGCAACAAGGTTCATGGGGCCCAGTATGTTCTCTTTCATGAATACGATATCCTCTAAATTCAAAATAGATCTATATTATAAAATCCACAGCCAGGCTTATTCTGAGGAAAAAAAATAAATAAACACAAAAAGCCAACAACCATGAAGCTAAGTTATGAACGTTTTCAGCAATTTTAACGAGGGACTACAGGAAATGTGAGATTTCTGAAATAATACAGTTGTACGAACAGTGAAAAGAGAAAATGAAGAGACATCAATGCAAAGCAATTATCCTGCCATTATACTAAAGGATAGTTTTTTGAGAGAAAGAATAGGGGTCTTCTGAGATCTTCAGAAATAGTTCTAAGTATCTCTAATAATTGCATTGCTATTGCATTAACTAAGGTGTTCTTGTCCAAGATGGCAGAAGTTGCCCCACAGTTCATACATTTCAGTGTGTCTCAGTTACAAGAAGAAAGAAACAAACAAGCAAACAAAAGCAAACAAAAATAAATCCCTGACAACAACAACAGCACCAAAAGAAACCAGAATATATTGCACTGGATGATACCTTCCAAAAAGAAGCAGATATTAATTTACGAAGTAATTAGAGTTGATCTTCTGGCCAGCTATATTTTGAAAGTTTGCTGTTAAGTTTTTTCTGTCCTTATTTTAGGTACACAACACATTGCATTGTGTTTAATTTGAAGGTTTGCTAATGCAAATAAATGAGTTGATAAAATATTTTGACAATTAAGTAGCTCGTTAAGGGCCCAAAAAAGTGCTGGCTTTCCTTTGGGTAGTTGGAAGCAATTAATCTTATGTGCCTGTATTTCTCTCACTAGGAAGCTAAGAAGAGATTATCCTTCGAAAATCCTGATGAATTTGAGCACAGCTCTGCTCTTCCTGAACTTGATCTTCTTGCTTGATGGTTGGATTGCATCGTTTGACATAGATGGCCTCTGCATAGCCGTTGCTGCACTTTTGCACTATTTTCTTCTGGCCACCTTTACATGGATGGGACTAGAAGCTGTTCATATGTACATTGCTCTAGTGAAAGTGTTCAACACCTATATACGGAGATACATACTGAAGTTTTGCATCATTGGCTGGGGTGAGTTCAGTAGATGCAGTTTCTACATAGTGTGCTTTTTGAAACGATGTTTTACAACAGACCAATATCACAGATACAAAACAGAATCAAAGTCAGGCTGAAGTTTCCTTCCCTCACCCTGAGGTGCTGGCACACATCCAGCTGAGGACTTTGTGTCACGGAGACCAGAGTTCCTTTGGATAGTTCAGAGAAAACACACTGGAACTGGCAATCTCTGCCTGAGGAGAAGCAGAGAGACCAGAACACTAGTCTTTCCAAAGAGGCCAGCATGTTACTGCCGTATCAGAGATGGAAAACCATGACACAAAATAAATTCAGAAACTGTCTGAGTTTAGCAATTGCTACAAAGTCAGTGGGAATCTTCACATTGGCTTTCAAGAAACTCTCAATCGAGTCTGCAGTTTCTTGCCAAAAAGTACAAAATCTATGGTGGAATCAGAAATGACCAAACTTTCCTGAGCTTCAGCAGTGTTTAAACAGAGAGATCCTTCCTGCCCTAAGAAGTATACACTGTAGGACTGAATTGGAAAATGTAATACTGAAAAATAACTGTAAGGCTCAAGCAGAAAGGCTTTTATTCTTCATTTTTTTTAATATCAGGAATCTGTGCCTTCTGCCTGAATGCACATATTGTGTTTGAAATAATACAGCACAATACAAAACCATTAACCTCATGACTAGAGCATTGACCTCAGTCCAGCTGGTAATTGATGTCTTTCCATCGGCAACTAGCATCCTTTTTGGCAACATCAGCAGAGGACATGGACTGAGTGGTAGGAAAAGCAAATTAACCTCTTCCCCCTTTGAATCTGTTTTGTCATTGCAGAAATAAGGCATGTAAATAAGGCAAGTCAGGAAATGTACATTTGCTTTATGTGAGCTGTATCTCTCTCTGCACATAGTTCTCTTCCACATAGTTTTCTTATTATTTTCCCAAAATATTCTTTTTACTATATAAATAAAACATAAATAGTTTACTCTGGGGTTTTCTTTTTTCTTTTATCCTTTTGTTGTTGTTGTTGTTGTTGTTGTTGTTGGCGTTTAAGTTAAGGGCATCTAATGTTTTAGAAAAAGTGAAGATATTTTCAGCTGAGAGAAGCAGAGGAGAAATTACAGGTTTGAGTTCATGTTCCCTGGTTCCTCATCCTTCTTGAATGACATCAGCATCTCTGGAAAGAAATCCCTCCAAGAATATCCCAATCCCAACTCTTCTTTGATCTTAATTGTTTCAGTAATTTGTTAGTCTCCTCACTTCATTATGAGAGCCTGTGTGCAAGTGCTTTGAATTACCTTGTCACATCCTATTATAGCATTTTCTAACTTAAAAGAAAGGACATTTTGAGGCTAATTCATTAATACTTATTAGGTACTTAGCAACTTTTATATGTTTTTACTGTTTGAAAAATGTCTTATTTTCCTCTACTTCTCTATGTAGTTTTCTGACATAGAACTACCTCGGGATACTCTATACTAAAGCACTAGTGTTGGAAACATTGATAATTCAGCTTTGCAAAGTAATCTTGAAAGTTTAGGGGATTTGAGAGCAAACTACAATGTTCTTGTGTTACAGGTTTGCCAGCTCTAGTGATAGCAATTGTTTTAGCGAGCACAAATAAAAATGCAAGTCGTGTTTATGGCAAAGAATTGTACGGCAGAGATGCTACTGGGCAAGGAGGAGACGACTTGTAAGTATTTATAATCTCTTACAACTTAGCATTTAGCATGGAGAAAAAAGAAAAAGCATTATCCAGATAGCTTTGGAAAAGTCACGTATGAATAAAACAAGCAAAATGGACAAAATTGTCTCCTAATTTTTTTGAATCTGAAGTGCAAAGAAGGCTGTGAGGATCATTGAAGGGAAATCTGCATTACCTAGGACCAAACACCCCTCTGACAAAAAAACGTATATTCTGTTTCAACAAAATAAAAATACCTGTTTTGGTTTATCTTAAATAAAAACTCCATGTCCTAGGTGTGAGCATAAAAAAAGTAAAACAAAAATAGTCTAATTTTTAAATAAAGTAGACAATACATCATTAACTTTCTGTGTTTTTTATTATATATATATTTGGCTCTTTGTTACCTCATTTTCTGTTTTTTGACTGCTTAGTCACAATAGACAAAAATGTAACTCTGTGTTTTTTGCCTCCTATCCTGATAAGCATTTCAGCCATTTGATACTAGAGGAATTAGCTAGATCTCTTAAATAGCTGACTGTCAAATTGCTGCCTCAAAGGACTACCTATACTGCTTCTTCTCCAGAGACATGTGAGTTGTCCTTTAGTTGAAGTGGCAGAAACTTGAGATTTTAGCAGTGAAGATCCAAGCTTGCCTATTCTGTTAATAAAGCATCCTGTGCTTCACACTGGTGAAGGTGGAGAAGCTACTTGTATTGAGCTGCATGATGAGATTGCAATTTCCAATGCTTATATCTGAGATCAGGTTTTCTTTCTAATTAGTTTTAATTACAGTGAGGTACAAACCTCTGATTTCTGACATGAGGCTAGTAAGGGCTATAGTGATGTAAGATGTCACTGGACTTCATCCTGCTTAAAAATTTCAAATTTCATTTGACATTATAGCTCTGCAGCAGAGAAACCAGATGTAGACAGATTTTCCTTGTAGTTAAATAAATGATGTTATGCGCTACCTAAAAATGATTGTAATTTTTTTTACAGCTGCTGGATCAAGAATAAAATTGTCTTTTATGTGACTTGTGCCGGATACTTTGGAATCATGTTTCTCTTGAATGTTGCCATGTTTGTGGTGGTGATGGTGCAGATCTGCGGGAGGAATGGGAAAAGAACTAATCGAACACTAAAGGAAGAGATCCTGAGGAACCTCCGTAGTGTGGTCAGCCTGACCTTCCTCTTGGGCATGACATGGGGCTTTGCCTTTTTTGCCTGGGGTCCCTTAACTCTGCCCTTCTTATACCTCTTTTCCATTTTCAATTCATTGCAAGGTAAGCTGAATTTCTTTTTCTTGTGAACAAACAATATTTGAGCTGTTGTTCTGGGAGATCTACATCCAGTGATCCATCTAGAGAACTCAGATCCAAGTTCTCTGGATCTTGCCCTGATACTGAAACATCATTAGTTTACCGTTTTGTGGAACACTTGTTCCTACAACATATGGGTTGAAGGTCTTTGTTAGATTAATTAACATTTCAAGGCCTTTTAAATAAAATGCATAGTATTATAAGTAGTTCTATTCCTAGCTAACAGTCTGCAGTGATTTCTGCTGATAGACGCTTTATGACCTTCAACATTTCCTTTCACTGATTACAACAAATATAGGAAGCCTCTTTCCTTTATTTATTCCTGTAGGGAATCTGTAAGGCTCATAACTATTTTATTAAGCCATGAAAAGCTCATAAAGAAAAGTTCAGTCCTGTTTTGATGTGGAAAGATAGCACAGAGATAAATTATATTATTTGGTTCCTCAAGGAAAATCCAGTGACTGTTGTAGGTGGTTTGTTTTTGTTTACTTTTGCTGGAGTTTTGAATATTTTACTTTTTCAGTGTGGTTAATCCCTCTGCAAAATGCAATAAATTGCAATCAGTTGTAGTTTACAGAATCATATCGTTGACATTTAGAAGAATTTCAGCTCAGAACTGATTTACTCTGTACCAAATGATGTAAGAATCTCCACCTCTGCTTACCCTATTCATTAATATAGAAGAACAAAAGCATATGGAAAACTCACAAAGATCCTTGGAGGGGTATGTGTTAAACCACACACATATTAAAATGAAAAATATAAATTTACTGAGGGAAAAAAGAAAATTTAACAAAAAGTAAACTCAAGGATGTCATTGGAGGAGCATGTGTTAAGCCACACAAACACTGAGATAAAAAAAAAATACATAATTTCCCAGGGTCAGCAAAATATCTTCCCTTAATGGAAGAAGTACTTAAGTAACACTGTGTGGATTTTATCTGTTAGGGTTGAGAAATATTTACTGCACTAAAAAGATTTATTGAGCTTTCGTGGAAAGAGAATGGTGTTGTCGGTTTTGGTTTGGTTCAGTTTCAACCTGAAATGCTATGCAAAATGGCAGAAACTGTTTGAATGTGGTGTTCTTACTAAAGACTTTTTTTCCAATGGACAGAGTCTGATACTCCCCCAGGCGCATAATGAAGTATTTGCTGTAATGTGTCTGTGTCAGAAATTCAGAAAGGCCTAGAGAGATTAAAAGCATGGGAAGAACATGAAAAAAGATTAAAACTCCAAAGAGCATGCCAAGGGTCAAATTCAACAAGTATTCTTTAACCAGATTTTCCAGTGCAATCAATTATGCATGTGCATGCAGAGTGCACGCAAGGTTGACCACCACTGCTTAAGTCTCTGTGGGGTAATAGCACTGTTCAATGGAAAAACAATAGGTCAGAAGATGAAACCAAAAACCCTGAGGAGTAAACACAAGAAGATGAGCGATGTGCTTTTCATGGATTGCGGTAGCAAAGATGGCATAGTATACGTTCATACAGGTCATAACAAGCACAGGAAGATAATAATCCTGTATTTGAAAATGCTTATTGCTGTGTCTTTAGCTTTAGGCAAAGCTAAAGAAACCAGGAAAGGAACATCTCAAATTGCCAATAACCGGTGCAGCACACATCTACCTAGAAGTAAGGGGATTAAAAATAAGCATTTGTATCAGGAAGCATTTTCTAGCATCCAAAAATAATTCAGTATGGCAGGTCTTTCATCAGTATTAACATGAGCTTAATTACTGAGCCTTCCATAAATACGTCTGTTCTCTCTCTCACGTTTGTGAAAGCTGCGCTAGTGTTTTAAGCTGTACCAGAAGCCTCCATCGACCTAGTTTTCTGTGTACTGGCAGTGAAAACAGTACATTGATGCAACTACTGGTGTTACTGTACTTTGCTGTTACATCTACATAGGAAATGATTTTTCTCTCTTTGACACTTAGAGTAAAAAATCTGGGAACATCTCTTCTTTGGCTGCTCATTTTATATATGCCTGGGCAAGCCAAATACTTTCAAGTTAGAGCCAAGCTAGAGCCAAGCCTAGGGTCTGATTTGTCTCTGGGAAACAAAACCAAAGCTGTGTTACTAAAGCACATTGTAAACTTAATGAATAATGAAATACAGAGAAAAACATTTCAGGGACCAAGCCCAGACAGGGCAAAGGCAAATTACTTAATGCAGTGCATTTGTTTTGTAATACTCTAGACATAGGCATTTTCTTTTTTAACCATTCAAAATGTTCCAAATATTCACCACGATTTAATTAAACATCAGTTTAATAAGTTGGTAGCAATGCAGAAGTCCTAAGAGGTAGTTGGATTACAAACAACTGCACATCTCTGAGCAAGTAAAGGCTGCTAGAGACTGCATTGAAATTACTCTGTGCTTAAAGCAAAGCACACACAGAAATATCTTACTAAATGAAAACACAATAACCAGATTCGAACAGAGCTTGCATATGTTATGCATTAAGGTACCTTCCTTACATCATGCTTCTCATTTTTCTTTTGCCATTTTTCATTAATGCAAATATTAACAAAATTAACTGTTTTGGTTAACTGTCTTGGTGATCTCAGCCTGGCCTGAGTGCCATAAGCAAATACACTCAAAATTCAATGACCAACATTCAATGACCAACCAAAATTACCTCATCATTTTGGAGGAAATAGGATAATTTTATGCACCAGATCTGCTTTTCCAACCTATATCCTGCCATTGCATTCTACCAGCTGAAACTTAGTGGGCCATTAGCGTATGGAACAGTCTTTGAGAGTGGCAGTTATCTATGTTGCCTACTTTATGTAGCATTTATTCACCTTTAAGATATAATCATGTGGGATTTGGTAGTAACATTTGCCATCAGGTGTTCAGCCTTACGTTGGCTGGCTCCCAGGGAATAAGAGTAGAATGAGAACAGACCAGGACAGGGAAGGATGGAAGATTCCACAGCTGGTGCCTGTCTGAGAGTGCCAAGAGCACAAGAGATGTCCAAGTGCTATATTTAGCTCCAAAATATCTCTGTAGGATGATTAACTTGTACCATATGCCCTACTGGAGACCTATTTACCCCATGGTAGATGCCCATCTTCTGTCTTGAATGTGAATAGCTTTATTGCTTAAAAAAATGAAAACTACAAAAATATTCTTAAACTCTTTTATTGCAATTGCATGCACAAAACAGATAATTTACTTCAAAAGTATCTGGACACCTAATTAGTACTTGCAAACGTATTCTTACCATTCTCGTAATCATTTCAAGTTCATTCATGTGATACGTGTAAATTTGAGTGCATGCTTAAGTGCCAACTTCAGGATTTCAGGTTATAAATGTATACAGCCCACAGTACTGTGGATGTAGAATAGGAAGAGGTAAAATATCTTCTTGCTAACAAAACAGAATCTGTATTTAGTTTGCAGTCTGGCTCTTGCACTCCCATTGAGTGCAAAGTTTTCATTTGGTTCAAAGACAAAATCTTTTAATGATTTCCATCTAAGCCAAAACATAATTAAAAGATCCACGCTGAGCTGGGTATGAATCAGCTGGATATGAATGTCAATTAAAGGGCTTTCTTCTCTCTCTTCTGATATACCAGACACTTGTATAGCAGCAAGAGGATGGGAAAGCTTTAATTAATTCCCAAACACATTAAATGAGGCATGTGGATAGATGACAAGATTTGTCTTTGCTTGTACTTCTTAGTCTTTTGTTATCAGATTTTAGACAATCTACTTATCCATTTAAAATACATGTTTTATTTGCTTTTGTTGAAGGTTTATTTATATTTGTATTCCACTGTGCAATGAAAGAAAATGTGCAGAAACAATGGAGGAGACATCTATGTTGCGGCAGATTCCGACTGGCAGACAATTCAGGTAAAAACAAGTCATGGTTCCTTATTTTCTGCTGTAGTCTGGAAAAGTCCAAGCAGCCAGCTTGCAATGTTATTTTTAATATAATACCATATAAGCCAGAGACGTTGAAAAATAGATTAATCATAGGATGTCACTTCACTTCAAAAACAATTGCCAAGGGATTTTTCAGATATCACTTCATAAAAAGTCTCAAAACTTCTCTTTCAGTTTTCCACTGAAGGCAACTGGTGAATTTTGTAGTGCTACACACATGGTTTTGGAAGGCCTTCTGGAGCCTTAAAAACATAAATAAAGGTCCAGATATTCAAATTCTGTCATTCAAAAACTAATCTTAATCCTTTTTCCCTGCTAACTAAATTACGCTGACTAAATTGTTGACTATTGTGTTGATGGAAGATTGATTCTAATAAGTCATTTGAAACTATTCTGCCCTTCACCATGTTAATGAGAGAGAGCAGCAGAGACTCAGAAACACGGGAAATTCCTGTTGCAGAAATCAGGTTAGGTTCCAGAAGTGATGTTCATCTTTATCTGTGTGGAAGGAGAGCACTGCTAGAGCCGTCGTTTGCAGCAGTTGGTTTAGACACCTTGGAGTGTCTCCTGTACCCTTGGCCATCTTGGATGATGTTAGACTCCTGTGTCCTCCTTTGCTATATACGATTTCATAGTTTTGGACTGCACAGTTCTTGCTCAGTGACTGGGATCCAACTCCACAGATAATATAAAGTGGCATGAGCTCCTTGCCTATTGAGGTAAAACAACCCATCCTGAGTTATTGCAGTGCTCCAACTACTTTGGTGTCCTTCCTGTTTTGATATCCATATGCTGTTTCAAGGTTATAAGCAAATGCTTTGCCATCAAGAATTTAGCTTTGCCTTGTTCAGTTTTGTTTAGGAGATGCATTCTCAGTGTAAACTTGTAAACTATGAAACTTTTATGCTTTCACTGCAGTAAAAAAGTCTGAGTCATGATTTCAAAGAGTTAATACAAACTAGGAAAAATGAATTCATTTTGAACAGGCATCCAAATTATTTCTTACGTTCAGTTTCCATGTGGTTCGTGTTGTAACTCCTGAACTGGAAAACACAGATAGATCGAATTATTTCCAGATTTTTATGCTGCTGTTGGGCAGCCTGTGGAGATGATAGAAATAAAAACCTGAAGGATTCAAGTATGTCTGTGATGTAATTAATGTGCTGTCATTACAGCCAGGCCATCACCTCTGGTGGTTTTATTCTCTGTGAATCTGACAGGGTTTGCAGACAGAGTAGTGAGCCAGATGTGATCCTGCATTCTTAGCCGATTGAAGTGAACTTTAGGGCATGTTATGATAAAGCAAAGAAACAAGCACTGCAACAGTGTCATTGCTAAATCAGAGAAGTAGTAACTTATATACTGTAGCAATGTTTTGGGGTAAAAGCCTTCTCTTGATTTAAACCAGAGCTAAGGCAAACCATGTTAATTAGATGCCTTCTATGATTTTCACCGTAGTACATATAGTGAATTAGAATGATAACCAAGATCACTGTGTGAAACTACTTGTATCTACCTGCAAGTATATGATGCAGAAGTAGTTGTTCATTTATTCTGAATGATACTGGTATTGGGAAACATATGACGAGATTTTCATTGTCATTTTTCACTGATAATTTTATCAGTATTAGTTAATTCATTTAATTTTTGAAGTTGCTCCAATGTAAGAGCCTATAGTGTTTATGGTTCTGCCAAAATTTGTGGTATACTGTGTAACCATTATTATTCATTGTTACTAGTGGTGCAACAATATACAAAGCCATGTAACAGCAAGTACAAATTGCTTGTGTATTATCTACTTCAGCAGGTTAGTCCCTCAAACAGTAAGACCACTGTAAATGCTCCTAATGCATCTAATGCTTGAAATGTATGTAATTGAATACATTAGGCATTTAGTACTATTACTGAAAGTAGCTATCCATGTTAAACTTTTCAATCATTTTCAGATTGGAGCAAGACAGCAACAAATATCATAAAGAAGAGTTCTGATAATCTTGGGAAATCCCTATCGTCTAGTTCCATTGGCTCCAATTCAACATACTTAACATCCAAATCCAAATCTACAACAAATACATATTGCAAACGAAGTAGCCATACAGGTGAGTTCTTGTACTGTAACACAGTAGATCTGTGGATACTTACTTTTGTGTTAAAGGTACGTTAGTGACTTCTACCCAAAGATTAATGTGAGAAGAAATCACTAATTTTTATAATTACAGTGTTTTAAATATATATGTTACTGTTTAATAAGAATATTAACCAAATATGCAATACAACTAATGTATAGTTCTGATCTAAGTATGTTTCCATGCTAAACAAGTAGGGATGATGACAGTCTTTTTCTATAGCACTTTCCCCTTTCTGGATAAAAGAAGATAAGTTCTATTATCCTTTTGTAAACACATAGTAACCAAAGCACAGAGGAATGACGCTTGTTATCCAAGGTAACATGCAAGCTAGCAGCATAGTTGGAAATAGGAATCAAGTATTCCAAATCCAAGTCCTCAGTTGATTCACTCAGCAAAACTGCTTCCATTTGACTGTAACATATTCATGGGTAAAGAAACAAGTGGAAGCTACTTGGAAATTAATACTGCTTTCCCAGAATTCGCACAGTTTTTCCGTTCTACAAATAGCATGCAGTATTTACTGCTTATCTATTCAGACGTCAACAGTGTATGTAATAAAAGGCATCAGTATTCCACTCATGCTGTAAAAATGTGCTTATTTTAAGAACACTCTAGAGGAACACAAGAAGAGAGGAGCTAGAATGCTTTGCAAGTTTATTATATCAAATTATTTCAAAAAATCACCTAAATATCTTATGAAATGCTATTTATAGTTTTTTGTTACTGAGTTTTTGTTAACTCATGTTGTCTTATCGCATAGTCACATAAAACTACCACAGAATCCTCCCCTAAAATGTAGCAGAAATAAAATCTACATACATATTCAACTCAAGGGGTTTATTTCCTTGTTTTAAAATGTATGTTATTAGCACTTTTCTAGAAATGAATTATATGAATTTACTGGAAGTCCCCAGGGTCTCATTTCTGATGTTCCAGTCTTCCTTCTAGTTACATAGCATACTCTCCAGGAAATACCTTCCTATTTTTATTGATGATCATTTCCTGGTTCCGTTAGGCACACAACAATTTTTGTCTAGAAATCTGTACTGTTAACTTAATAGCAGCAGATCGCATTCCCTACCTCAGCTGCTCCTGCTCCTGTGGACTTGTATGACATGACCGAGGAGGTGAGCTTCTTGTCCTTGCTGCTGCTGCAAAATATCCTCAGGTCTGCCAACAGAGGGTTCCCATTGGTACTCATGTTGAATCAATAAATAGGCCCTCAGCATTGCAGATAAATGTTTTCTCTTGGGCTTGGGGCTTTTAATTGGTCTGACTACCAAAGTGACTTCATCCTGGAGTTTTTGCAATGCACTTTTGAAGCCAAACATTAAAGCAGTTCCAGATAAGAATTCAGTTTGAGGGAACTTACAGCTAGGAGCATGGTCATGCACCTTATTCAAAAGTGGTGATCTTAATACCATGCATAAATTATATCCTAAAGGAGATTATAGTTAGTAATGTAATCATAGCATGTTCTTGTAGCTTGTGATCATGTAGTGGACGTTAAGGGAATACCACAGTTTTCTCAATATTTTTTTATTTCCTTACATTTTGCTTTGAACTCTGAAAATACACATTTTGTTGTATTTTATTTTATATACTTCATAACTTTTTTCTGAAGTTAAGTTTTTTAATACCAACATATCTTATCACAATTCTAAAATAATAGAAAATAAGGTCCATAATTCTCATTTTGAGTACAGCTAAACTTCTTGGTTTGATGTCTTAGCTACATTGCAGGTAAATAGTGTAATAGTTACGTGTCTTGGTAGCTCTTGTTAAAATGGTTGTAATCCTGGAACTGACACAGGCATTCATGTGTTTGTGGTATAGATAATGTCTTCTAAGGCCCTTTCCTCACCAGTGGTGGAGTGTTACAGGTAAAGTGAGAACTGCTTTTGTCAGATGCATGGTTTGGGCAGGGTGGAGGGCTGCCATTTGCATGATGTCCTAATTGGCACAAAGGACTTTGCTTATCAGAATCACTGCTTTTTTCTCACTGTTACATCTTGCGTCACTGATGCTGAATCAAAAGATAAGCATGCTTCAGACTCTGAGTTTCTGCACTCTGCAGTGCATGAAGCATTTGGAAGATGCTCTTTTAGAAAACAGACCATGTCCTGATATTAATGTCTGTGTACTGTACTCTGAGGAAAGGAAATCAAGCACTGAAGAACACAAAGCTCATATTAAAAAGCAAAAACAACCTGACACGTATCTAGAAAAAAATCTGAAGATTTTAAAACCCTATTATAGGAATTATAAAATACAGTATATCTGGTCAGAGGCCATTACAGATTTTAGAATGACTAGAAGCCACTGTTCTTTGATATCCAGCCACCCAAAATGGATTAGAGTGACAAACTATGGAACTCTGAAAGTTGTACAGCAAATTGCCAGTTGAATCCAGAAAGCACATTTTGGAACACTTGTGGCGGACAAAAGAAATCACTTTAGCGCCTTGCGGCATTCCTGTCTATGAGAGTGATGCAAACTTGTTGTAGATAGTACTTAAATACTGTATACAGTATTTCCATGGATTAGAAGTTAAAGTTAGTTCTGCGTAGAATTTGGTGGTACAACTCCTATCTACTCCATTGTTTACTTCTTTTTACTTTTTTTTAACTCTGTACTTTGTTTTGAAGTCCATTCAGCTTAAAAAAATAAATAAAAAAAAGAAAGAAAAGAAAAAAGAAGGAAAGAAAGGAAAAAAAAATCTTAAAAAAAAGGGCCCCACTAGTTTCAAAGGATTTACATAATTCCCATGCAAGCAAATTTCATGAGGAAATAGCTGTTTAACAATGTAATGTAATGTGAGGGGAGGGGAAGGTAGTTGGCGGGTGGAACTTCCAAGAGTTTTAAAAACTTTCTCTAAAGACTAAGATTTAAATTTGTAATCTTTGTAATAAATTATTCAATATGTAGAAAAACTCCAAAATGTAATACCATTGGCTAGTAAGTACATACGCTTGAGAGGCACACAGTACCCAGCAGTTCACTATTGGACATGGAGTTACTTGCTGCAGTTCATGGGCATTCTTGCGTGCTTTGAAAAAATCATTCTGAGATGCCTGAACATGCCTGTTTCTTTTTGTAATGAGCGAAGCTGTTTTGATTTCTTGCTCTGCAATCCATTTCTCTTTCATGCAATGCATTATACTGTAACATTCCTTATGGTTTGATATCATGAATTCTGTATGGGGTGTTTTCTGTTTTTCAATAATAATTCACTTATACAGAAGACAAGTATGGTGTGAAATCTAATTTTAAATTGTTTGCTTTGTTTTTAAATGATCTTTTACTAAGGGATTTTTGAGGGTGATTTCACCTAGGTCTTCTAATCAGCCATCAAAAATGCCACTTGTAGAACGCATTGCTGCACAGGATCCTCCATCTTACTATTGGCTTATGATGATGGCCCAAGCCTTGCCTGGGTTAAGAGTTACCTCCAGCCATACTCACTACAGTGGAAGAGATAAGAAAGCTCATTAAGGCAGTGTTCTTGAGAAAATGAGTTACAGTCTCTGTTTCTCATTGCTTATTACTTGAGCTCTACCTACTGCCCATCCACTGAATAGCAGTTCTGTTAGCATCTGAAGACTTCCCCTACCCTGCTGGAAACTGCTTACTGGAAAATACCTTATTCCTTTTTTTTCTCTTCAACTCCTCCGTTAGCACGTAGCACATAAACTTTAAAGGATGTGGATTTTCTGCATCTTTTCATCCCTACAGTTGTTCAATCTGCACTGTCCTTTTTTATGGAAAATACAACTTTATTCTATGTAAATGCAAAGTGTAGTCTGGTTTTGGTTCTGGTTATCTGATTTAAGAGTAAGTCATATGTCACATTCTGCAATTACTCTTATGCATAGATTATAACTTCCACAGGTGAAATAATTAAATCCACTTAAGGTCATTTTCCAGTACTTTATTACATGGAGATGCCATGTTTTATGGATATCCCCCTCTTTCTAGTACTTTGTAAGATTAAAAACTAAATTAACATATTAATGGGCAGTGACAGAACTTTAGGCAAAGGAATAGTATGATAATTTTGAGAGAGACCTGAGAAGCCTGATCACCAAACCAGACATTGGAAAAGAACTTAGAAGGAGCAGTGCCAAGCCAAAAAAAGTTACTTGCTGGCTTCTAGGACAGTAATTTCATTCAGCAGTAGTGGTAATTGAAGGCATATCTATGTGGGAGTGACACGCCTCTTAAAATATGAGTTTGCTTAAGAAGCCCTAACTTCTTGTTTCTTTTTCCTCTTCCTAGAGAATGTTTTTGTTGACAAGCCATCTTCAAAATTTGCCCAAGAGGATGGAGAGCAGACATCAATCATCCCTGTTCACCAGGTTATTGACAAGGTCAAGGGATACTGCAATCCTCACTCTGACAACTTTTATAAAAATATCATCATGTCTGACACATTCAGTCACAGCACAAAGTTTTAACTGGACTTCTGAATTCTTTGAACTAAATGAAACCAAAAAATCTGCCTGGAATGGAGAGTACTGGATATCATACAATGTGATCTGCCCAATTATTTTTCCCAGTTTATAATGTTCTCTTATAAACAGATTCCACTTGCGGACCAATTTCTCTACCTTTTTCCTATTGTAGGAATGGACAATTTTCAGCCATGATATTGAGCTGTTTTACAGTGCATGCCTGCCAACATGGCACCAGGACAGCTAATCATAATCCTGTGTAAATATTTTTTTTTAAGACAGAAGAAGAGCCATAAACCTAACTCCAAATTATACAGTCTGAACAGAAGCATATCCAGACTCCTGGACAAAATAGCAAACATGTCATGCAGTTCAGACAAGCTCTTACCTAACAGTTTACTGATGGTCTATTTCTTTTGAAAAACATGAACTACAGTACTTGTTAGATTCTCCTTTTTGACTGTCCAGTGCTGCCTGTTCTTTTTTTTTTTTTTTTTTTGTAAGTGAATATATCACTAAGACCAGTGTTAAAGGGATTTTTAAAAACATTTTTTGACTAAATAGACCTAATCATGAAAATTTTGCATACCAAACTGTATGTTCTGTAAATTCAGGCTATTCTGAAAACAAATACATACAAACACTCTTACTGCATAGATCTGCTGGGTGAGGAACACCTGCAGGCTGCTAGTAAGTCTTTTGCAAATTTTAAGCCTAAGCCTACGTATGGCAACATACATTTGCACTGGTTCAGAACAAGGTAAATGCAAAGTTTACACAAAATCATGTTTCAATGCTTATTGATCAGCATGTAGGAAAAGCAGCATCTCCTATTGCAACTTTTATTATGCAATGTCTGTACCAGTGTGTGCAGTCTTATTTTTTGTGAAACAAAACAGAAAACATCTATATATAAATGTATAAATACATATTTAGATTTCTTTCCACACATACTTGTATAATATGCACACAGTCAATATTACAGAGGAAACGATGTGTACTACAGGCAATCTAAGAAAGGCAAACAGTGGTAAACTTGAATACAAGTTTAATACTTTGTGATCCCACATGTTCATTTGTCAGTCTACCCACTTCAGATATGCTGTATGTATAGGCATCTCCATCAGATGGCATTGCAACATTAGCATAACCTGAGTTACATTTGCCAGTAATAAACAAATGACATCATTCTGGGCACATGACACTGTCAGTATCAGTATCCCTCTCCTGCTCCCGCATTGGCTCACTGGCTAGAGGTTGTTGGAGGCACAAAGTTTAAAGAGTGTTGAGGCAACAGGAAGGAATTTTGGCATTGCTGTACTATGTACATCATTACACTGATCTCTCTGTGTGTGCAGACAACCGACAAGAGCATAAAATGCTTACTCGTTTTAAGGTCTATAAATTTGTGACATGTTAGCTTGTGACTACGTCTGCCAAAAGTACATGAAGCGTGTCTCACCCCTTGCCAGGTGTTGTAAAAGCTGTTATTGCACATGTCACAGAAAGAATGGGCCAGAACATCAAAGGTGTTCTCAATTACTGTTTTCAGAGGAGAATGTCTCGTAATGGAAATTTTCTTCTTCTTCTTCTTCTTCTTCTTTTTTTTTTTTTTTTTAATGAAAAGACTTCTTTTTACCAAAGTATTTTTAGGCAAATAAATACCTTATTAGCTGCATTGGGAAGATGACCAGAAAGTCACTCCATGAGATGTTCAGTTGCTAAGCAGGTGAATTCTCAGTGATTAGGGATGTGGATTTGTGCCTCTCTCTGCTCTTTGCATGCATCTTTGTGTGCAGAGATCTTTTAATGCTGTGACCGCACAAATGGAGTATTTTCCCTGGCTGCAAACACCTTGCAGGAGGAGTATGTCCTAACTGTATTCTGTCCAGAAACACTGCTGTTGCTACACACACCTTAACAGAACCTCAGTCTCCTAACTGCAAATACTTACATGGTGGTATGAATGAAAGTCGAACTTATATACATAACATGCAATTATTGGTAAGGATGAATGCTGTCAGATATCTTTGAAAGAGGAAATAATGTAGGGAAAGGTTATGTACGAGCATTTACTGAATTTATATATCGTCCCACTTGCTTAACTACTGTAGGTAATAGTGTTCACATAGCAGCTTACTGTGAGATTTCTACCTGATTAAGGTGTTCAGAAGTGAAAAGAATGAAAATAAAACATTCCTGGAAAAAAAAAAAAAAGGAATAATAAAACGTAATAGATTAGTAAAATATAATAAAAAACCAATATCCTGACTGAACTGTAATCTAACTATCAGTTTAATGTACAGCTACATATATCTTTTTCTGAAATAAGATTTTCTCTTTTCTTTTACTACCATGTAGTAATCATAAACTATCTGTGTCCGTTAGGTGCTCTGGAATGCTCTCAGTTCAGTGTAAAGCTTCTACTTTGTAGTTGACATGCTGTAACCTCCTTTGTACATATTTATTTATTTGTGAGGTTAAAAATGTCAAATATACTTAGCTCTGTTATGTCTGTTATTGTTTAGCTTCTGCTTCACCATAGAAAAAGAGGGAAATAATAATTTCTTTTTTTTTCAAACACTTTTTGTGAAAAAATTTACTGTAGTTCTGTATGAGGAAACATGTCAACATAATTTGTAATGCTAGTCAGTGGAATATAATGTAACAGTTTTGAAGATGGACTAAAGTGGAAAGAAACATTTTCCAGTAAACATTCTTGATGTTAGTGTACCAAATAATTAAAGTTTTTTTAGTAGTGAATGGTTGAATTTTTTTCTTTTTTTTTTCTTTTTTTTTTTTTTTTTAATGTTTAATGGCAAAAATTACTCAGTAGAATTCTGAAAAATAATCTTGTATTTATTAAATATGTGAGACAGGTACATGCCTAGCCAAAATGTTGGAAATAAATGTGCAAGACTAACTCCATTTTAGAAGAAGAATGCATTCTGCAGAATATACTTTTCCTTTTTGTTAATAAATTGATGCCAGACCCAGTGAGTGATCAGCAAGTTAGGTGAGTTCATTTATTTATAGTAGAACTTATGTCATAGCAAGAAAGGAACATCAAGGTGATGGACAGTATGCTGCAAGAAGTAATCAAATGAATAATTGAAAACTCAGGAGTTCTTTCTATTCATATGTTTCTTTCCAGATGAGTTTAGTCCTTCATTATGAATAATGTGATTTAATCTGTAATCACATTTTTACTAATTGCTGTTATAATGCTGTAGTCAGCCAGTCAATTAAATGTGCACACTAATATATAAACATTAAATGCAACCAACTGATGGCCTACCTTTAAATGTTTACACCTAAAGAACGTGGAAACTCGATGAAACGTGTCAGACCTGCTCTCCTGTACTTAAACCTCGCCCCAGAAAATGTGCAGTATTTGAAGATTCAGTGATAGTATTTATAGAAGGCAATGAAAACAAAACGCGTGCTATTAATAAGGATGCATGGTGTGCCCATGGGCAGCATGTCCATGTGTGTTTGTGGACAGTGAACACTGCTCTTGGACTTTGTGCCTTGAATGGTGTGGGAGGACCCTCTGAGAGAAGAAGTCCAGGTTTTTTCAAGTGGGATTTTGTCAGATACCAAACTTGTAAGAAGTGATTTGCAGCATTTGAGGGTGGATTTATTTTTCTCCTCATTTCATCACTTTTTAAATATCAAGAACAATTTTATTTTAGTCCTCTACTGTTAACAGCTTCCTACTGTAACCCTTTGAGTTACATAAAATGCCACTTCATTTTGTTCCTTTTGAGAGGCTGATCTATAATCAGACATATCTGTGTAACCACAAGGATAGCTACTGACTTACAGGACATCAGTGCCATTCATGGAAGTGTTATAAAGATTTGTTTTACATTTTCTGTATATAAAGATGTATAACCATATATGGGTCAGAAAATCAGGCAAAGGTCTTAGAAGTTAAGGTCAGGCAAATCAGTCAGGCAAATCAGTCTGTGGAGCAGACATAGGCACTGCTGTGCTAAAGAAGCTGTTCCCTCTGCTTAGCCAATCTTTGTCTACTTGTTCCATATAATTTGGAGTGCTCCTGGCCCCACCTTGGCACTCTCATCCTCAAGACATACATTTGCTGCAGTGCAGGAAAAGGAAAAGGAAAAAAAAAAGGTTAAGGAAAAGGAAATAAAGGAAAAGGAAAAATGGGGATGTGAAAGGGAGAGAAAAAGTGAAAAGGTAAAGGAAGTGGTGAAAGAGAGAAAGGGAAAAAGAAGAGGGAGAGGAGGAAGAGGAAAAAGGGTAAAGTAAAGGAAGGGGAAAGGGGAAAGGCAAGGGGCAAGGAAAGGGAAAGGGAAAGGGAAAGGGAAAGGGAAAGGGAAAAGGATTGGAGGGCTGTCAAGGCCTGCTTTGCATTTTCTTATGCTTTTCACAGCATTTCTTGTCCTCTCCCCAAGATGTGTTACCTTGACCAGTGATGATGTAGGCTAATGGAGAAGATGGAACACGCCACCATGGTTATATGTGCACCTGTAAATCAAAGCGAGTATTTTTCACTCTTCAGGTTTAAGCTGAAGATCTGCCATGATTCTTCAAGGCAGCAGCTCCATGCTTGGAGGTTGATCTAACAACAGTATCTCAGTAATTCAGGAATACCCAAATGCCCCCCATTGTAAGAAATCAGCCTGACAAGCTCCAAGCATCACATCTGAAATAGCTACACAAATTTCCTGGAAACCTTTTGTCAAAAGACAGCCCTTCCTCAGATACATCTTCTTGCTCAAATCCACTGCTGCCATTGTTCTTTTATTAATCCCACATTCAGTACTCAGGAAGAGTGCATTTTGTGGTGGTGTCCATACAGACTGTATAACCAGTGCTGTTTGAAAGCAGTTTTAATTATACAGTTTTCGCAGGGAGTGTTGGTTGACCTACTTACCCCACAAAATCAATGCCAGCTTCAATCTCCAGCATGGACCAGTCAGGCACAGGTTATACCACTAAACTGGGCACTTAGTATACAGACTGTTCTAGTAAGAGTTCTGAAAAACACAGCTTTTGCTAGAAAAGAGTTCTGAAAATCCATATGCAAAGTGTAGGAAAAAAAAAAAAAAGCAAATGCTTGTAACTCTGCTGAGATGTGTCCCTCCACTGCCATTTCTTTTTCCCTTTTGACACCTCACAGAAGCAGAGGAAGAAGAGGACCGTGGCTGAGCAGTGCAGCTCACGGTCACTGTGGCTCTCGCTGTCCCTGTCATGCTGCATTTCAGATCCAAATCTAGTATATGCAATAATGTTACACATTTTTTAAATTCCAGCCTGGTTTTCCTTTCTACTCACCTGGCATGATTACACAGGTTTTTCCAGCAGAGGGCAGTGGCACATTGCTGGTAGTAATGCTGTTAAAATCAAGCAAAAAATGCAACAAGAGTCTTCTCATGTAAGCACCGGCACAGAGATATGTGGGAGAGTTCATATCAGGTTTGTCTATTATTTAGTAATCTGTTGCATCAGCGGATAAAGCAAACGCTCTGCACTCGGGGAAGCGAGGGGAGAGAACTGTCTGCCTGCATTTGGGCATATTTAGTGGAAAGAGTAATACGGAATGTCTCTATTTTCTTTTGCTGGTTGCTACATTTTCTCCTTTTTTGCTCTGAGGGGTTGTAATGGAAATAGCAACTGCTGCACTGCTGTCAGCTGAGCAAACAGAGACAGCTCTCCATTTCAAGCTTGCACATTAGTTTGTTCCATCACTGGGCAAATGATTTGATCTGATGGGCTGCCATCCTGTGACTCAGAAATTCACTGTAGGATAATTGTCCAGGGAGGAAAAAAACAGCGGAGCTGTATTGACAGTGGCATGCAGGCCCATACCTTCCTACCACATTTTTCCCTCAATAACATCAGGACAGATCTGCACCCAGCAGGACCCTCTCTCTGCTCCACGCACTTTTTCCTTGTGTCACATGTGAGCAGTGCAGGTACACTGCTGACCCCTCGACTGCTCTGTCATGGGGCAGGATTGACCAGAAAGCTGCTCCATGGGCAAATTGCACCCTGTTAAAATTAAAATGTCTCATCAGCAATTCTGGCAAGAACTGCAAAGGAAAAAAATTCTGAATCAGTTTGAATCACCTAATCCATCCCTCACCACACTTGTCCTGGGAATCCAGCTGGACTGCCACATCACTTTCCACACATGTGTACTAGCTTTTCTCTGGCACCAAGCTAAGGGAAGGGGGTGGTTTGGGGCAGATGGGGCAGGTCCAGTAAGGCAAGGATATACCCTGCTTCAGCCTCTCCTTCTTTATCAGAAAAAAAAAAAAAAAAAAAAACCTAGGGATGGTTGCCTTGATGGCAGGAAGAAGGAGCGGTGGGAGGGAAGGCCCAGGAACAACCTGCACTTGTACAGAGAGGGGCAGAAGTCTGGAATGATGGATGTTGATCACTGCTCTGAAACACTTGTGGTGTTGCTGTTGTACATATACAGAGTCAGGGTGCAGCTGCATTGCCAGCACAAACCCTCTTGGTGACATTACACAGGTATGGCTATGCACATGGAAGGAGCCAGGATGAGTCCCTTGCCACTTCTCTGATCCATACAATGAACACCACTTCCCAAGAGAGATGGCATGCCGGTATGCTTCTCATTCTTGCTTGGAATGACTCACTGCTCATATCTAATCATTTCTAGAAATATTCAAGGATGAGGTGGGCATTATGCAGGTGCTGACAACACTACTCAGAACACAGAGCTGCCATCAAGTTAAAACAGTCTGATGTTCTTCAAAAGTTGTTCAGGGAAGGACTTTGACCATGGGAAACCCAGCACTTTAAAAGCTTTGCAGGAGCACCAGAAGACAAGGACTGAAATACTGTGATTTCCCAAGCAGAGAGCAACTCAAGGAGTACTCAGGGGAGTTTTGTGCATGTTTGCAACAATGCAGTGTGGTACATATCCAGGTTGAGCTCTCCAAGTAAGGCAGCTTGGGGGCAATACAGCTCCAACTGCTGAGCTGGACCTGTATCCATGGATGTCTTCTTCTGCAACCTAGAGATGGTGGTGACTGCGGAGCAAAAGCCAAAGCAAACACCTCTTGCAGGCTGGCGGGATGTATTTTGAGCCAGAGCTAAAATAGGATTTAGGCAGGCTAAGCCTTAAAATAGTGATGAAAACCAGCCCTCACCCCCTGCTCTTGTTAGGTGACAGCTCTTGCTTGAGATAAGGAACTTACATGAACTTTATCTGCATTGCACTGAAGGGGAGCTGAGGTCAAGTCCGCCAGTTCCTAGTAGGTGTCTCTAAAGATTACCTTGTGGAGGTACTTCACTCCAGGTCTTTTCGCCAGCATCAGATAAATGCTGTGTGAAGTGGGTCTCTGTTGTTTTTCTTCTGAGGTGGCTGAGCAGAAGGAAGAGAAAAGCTGAATGCACATTTCATTGCAGAAAAGATCAACCCAAAAAAGATTAGCACAGGCAGAAGAAGCCTGTCCCTGTGAGTGTGACTGTCATATACTGTTGCTGGGTAACAGATGGATAACTTTAACTCATCCTGTTCTCTTACTCTTGTTTATTTTTAACTCTTCCCAAAGATGGGAAGCCTATTCTTTTACCCAGAAAACTCTGTGTGAACTCTGGGAAAACTCTTTACTCTGGTTCAGAAAGTAAGCAATCCTCTGACTATGTTTTATCCTACCATATGCTTTCTACATTCAAGGAAAGCGATCCTCTAATTGTGATCAGACTGGACACTGACTGGAGAATAGCATAAGAATAATCTATAAATTGCCCCAGGAGAAGCCTTTGTCCTAGTGAAGCACCAGAAGACTTTAAGGACAGAGGGGACTCTCCATCACTGTGTCTAAGAACAGGTTGAACCCGGGCTTTCTGAACCCACTCATGTGATGTCACCAGCAACAGTGACAGCAGTATCAAGTAACACACAGACAGCATCCTGTCCTCTGATCCTCTTTAATTCCAAGTAACTATTTTTACTAATGCACTACAGCCCTGACTTTGGGAAGGGGTTGCAAATGGGTGGGCTTTAAGGTACCTTCCAACCCAAGTCATTCTGTGATTCTACGATACTGTGATTTGAAACAGATGGGATTAAAAGCATCCCCTGGATCTAGAGGAGTCAGTCACAGGTGCTGTTGCCACCACCAGCTCTCAGCCCTGGTTCCTCTTAAAGGTGGAATGCAAACCTCTGGGTTAGACGTACATACTGCTGGGTTGATTTTGATATAGATCAAAACTGTGCTGGAGGTTCACAAATTTGTTTCCCTCCTCAGCCTTTTTGCTAAACTCATGCAGTTGTGTGAGATGCTGCTGTAAGCACACTGGCCTGCATCTCCCCTGAATCTGCCAGCGGAAGGTGACAGGCCTTAATCTCCCACTGAGAAGAAACCCGTACATTACTGAAGATGCTGCAAAAGACATTTCAGCGCTTTCTTTAGTAAGGCTGAAAAAAGAAGGTGAGAAAGAGGCTTTGGGGATAATGTTAAAGTGAAGAAGTTTGACTTCAAGTGTTGACATTTTCCAGGGACAGTTAGGATTTGCTCTACTAATGGATGGGAGTGCAGGCACAGATGCCCCTGCAGTGCTCCCAGCTGAGGTGACCATGTCAGCAGGTAGGAGTCAATGTGACAGGAAGGCTGTTTGTAAAAATGCATATCAGTACTGCACGTGGACAAGGAGTATCCCAGTGCACACACATCACCGCCAGATCTGAAAATCAAGCTCTGTGTTTCCCTTCTTTTTCCAGGCTGCATTCATGATTTGGAGCAAAAGCCAAATACTAGCTACCATTGTCCTAGCTGGAACTAACAGATAGATAGTCTTCAAGGATGTTTGCAAGCAAGCAGATTAACCCAGCTCCACATTTAGTCATTTCATTAAATGGCTCATTATTTATTTCATATTGCAAGAAAATAAATAATCTCTTTTTGGCAGAGAGTTCTTCCTCCTTCAATCTCAATCTCTTCCTAACAGAGTTTTTGTAAGCAGAAACCTTGAACTGTCATGGTGCATACAGATCTCAAGGCTGTGGATGCCTGATGATAGGAGCTGCTGTGGCTTATTCCTGTAAAGCAGAAATTTTGTGGTTTGTAGAACAGCCCAATGGTTGTGATTGGCATATACCTACTCTCATCCAGATTGTTTCTCCCCTGGCTGGCACAGTGCCAACAGAAGCACTTTAATATTAAAGTGGTTGTGGAAAAGCAGTAGATGCAATAGCTGAGGAACAAAAAAACAAATACATTGCTTTATGAAGTGTTTTGGCTCATTCACCCAATCTAAATAATTACTGATGACTAAGTGCCTGAGTTCAGAAAACAAAAGTTCAGTTTCTCTTGTACAACTTCATTTCTCCAGTCTGAGATGAATGAGGTCCACTGAACCAACACCCAAATGCAAGGTAGGCAACACTTTCAGAAAACAATTTTTTATAGCAGCTTAAGCAGGACCAGTTTGCTTTAACACTTGTGCTTTATTTATTAAGCCACACTGTTTGGAAGGAGGATGAGGAGTATCAGCCTTAGTCAGTCTGAATGGCTGGTATATATAATATATATATATATATATATATATATGTGTGTGTATATATATATGTATGTGTATATATATATATATATTGCTGACTATACATACATATTTTTTCCTTCCCCAGATGGAATCTGAGCCTAGTGTTATACATAACCTCTCTGTATCATTTCTGGTTTTCTGACATGGGTATCCCTTCATTGGAGCAGTGGTTCCCCAGGCCTTGCACAAATAACTCCTGTGGGTTATTTGCTTTTCTATCTTATCAGAATTAATTTAACTGGACAGAAATAACTTTTAAATTCAGATAGCTGTCTGATGTATTCTCACTGATGAGGCAGTAGAGTCTTAAAGCTGATGCTTGGCCCTTTGTAGACTTCTTGGCTGGTCTCTCACATCCACAAATCTTGGCACCTTTTGTCAAGCACTCAGCTTTCCTATTTTATAAATCATGGGTCTCCAACACCCCGTCAAGCTATTGCCATTCAGAAAGTTATCCCAGTCCTCCTGAGTCATTGGGACTGTGAAGGGAGGAAGAAGACTTTCTTCTTCCACTTCTTTCTCTAACGGGTTTTCTCTACTCTTGCCACAAGTTCAGAGTTGAACTAGTTGAATCCCTGCTCAGCTGACAATGAATTATCAGAATCATGCTCCTGAGACCTGAATGCACTGATTTATTGAGTGTGATGTCTTACTGATGGCTTCTTGTTTTGCCTATGAAACAGGGTGTAACCAGCCACATAAAAATGATAAACTGCTGTTTGTCTTTATAATAATTTTGATCTTGAGAGTAAATTATATCAGTGTGTTTGAATGAGGCAATTCTATTTATAGCCTTTGTAATGGCATAACTTCTATACATAAGTGAAATAAATTTATTTAAAGAAAAGTAAGATCAACTTACAAGACTATTGTTTAATGCATAAGTAGTGTCTAAAAGTATCTGCATTTTTTAGTGTAATTAATTGTGACCTTAAGAAAAAATTAAAATTAAACTAAATCCTCCATCATGGTGGATTTCACATATTTTATCAGTAAAAGGAATGCTGCTTACAAGCTTGTAGAACTGGAGTTCCAGGTGAAAGAAGATTTGAAAGTCCTGAGCAAGTAGGAGGAAGTCCCAACTGTCAGTCACTGCCTGAAAGTGAATCAACAGAACATTTTGATCTTCTCTGTCTGAGAGGACAAAAAAATATTCACAAGAACACTTACTGAAACGTAAATTTACTGTCTCCACTTGTCCTAATAAATCTATCAATTGCAAGAAACTGTCAGATAGTTTAAACCAAAATCAAATTTATTGTTAAGACTCAGGAATGAGTCAAAGCTAAAAATCAAGCCAAAGAGTAGTCCTAAATCATGTCATCTATCTCCTGCAGCCATGAAGCTGTGGGGTTAAAACCACCCCAAAGTTTAGACAGTGAAACTGTCCTTTGGATGGGTAAGGGGTGACTCTTATAGCACCGTGCACCAGTTGAATGAGCCCCTGGGCCACTCCTGGAAGAGTATCAGATTACAAGGTGTACAGGCTTGAGAGTGGTTTTAGAGAGATACGCATTTCCAGCTCAGCATAGGGCTTTGCACTAGTCTAACCCCCAAGGAAGCAACCTACTGGGAAACATGTGTAAGCTGCCCTTCTCCAGATAGCAGGGGACAAAGGAGAAGAAGGGGGTTGAGCCCAACACGTGGACACCATCTGTGTTTGTGCTGCGGACCAGGGAGAGCTCCTGCATTCTGCACTCCCCTTGGTCTAGGTGAGCCCACCATGAGAGACAGGAACTCTCAACCTTGAGAAAAGAAGACTCAGAGGGAATCTGATAAATGTCTATGAATATCTAAGGTGTGGGAGGCAAAGGGACAAGGACAGACTCTTTTCAGCGGTGTGTGGCAATAGCACAAGGGGAAATGGCCACAAACTGGAGGATGTTTGGCACAAATGTTAGAACTTCACAGTGAGGGTGACAGAGCACTGGAACAGGCTGCCCAGGGACATTGTGAAGTCTCCTTCTCTGGAGATATTCAAGACCCGTCTGGAT
Organism: Pavo muticus; assembly: GCA_016647715.1. Lineage (NCBI taxonomy): Eukaryota > Metazoa > Chordata > Aves > Galliformes > Phasianidae > Pavo > Pavo muticus. Next base: position 4,623,578 of record JACDJE010000039.1, on the reverse strand, counting down.
CTGTGCAACCTGACCTAAGGGCTCTGCTTTGGCAGGGGGGTTGGACTAGATGATCTCTAGAAGTCCCTTCCAGCCCCTATAATTCTGTGATTCTGTGAACCAGACCACTGTGAGGGCAACAGAGCACTAATAGATCCCCAGTCCTGTGAACTCAATTCACTCAACTCAGTGGGAGTTTTTCTGCAGCACCGTAGAATGAGAGGCATTTCCACCACCAGGAAGATCCTTTCCCTTTCATTCCCAGCCCTTTTCATCTTGCAGTCACTAAGCTGCTGAAATGAGACCTTCCTCCTGGCAGCAGCCTTGGGCAAAGCTCAGTTTCTGTGAGAACATTAATGTCATCTTGTCTTCAAACTCCCAGTGATTAATCTGATGGGTACTCTGGCACTTAGAGAACACGAATGCTCAGAGGTAGGCACATGAGAAGAAAGATGATAGTGTTTTAAAAGCACCCAACTGGCAGCATAAGAGCCTCGTGCTCTTTATCCAAGACTTCTCCTGTAACCCTCAGCTGTACTTGGATTTTCACTCTCTGTGTTCCTTCACTTGAGATTTAGAGATGAATCCCACTAACAGGACACTGTCCTTAGAAGGCAGCAATGCAGCAGGTGCAGCTGTGGGCGTAGAGCTGTGTGGGAAGTCACAAATCAGTGCAATCTGCAGTGACACCATCCTGTCATATTGCCCTGGGGTCTCAGACAAGCTGGAGGCACTCAGGGATTAAAACCAAGCTGAACTGGGGCCAGGGTTCTGAGCAATTTGAGAAAATTCCATCTGGAAATCAAGAGGAATAAGCAGCAATAAGCAGTCATAGAGTGAGTCATGATAACCCAATGGAAACCTTTGCCACCAAAGGCCATACTGCTGACTGTAACTCTAGATGGTTCTCGTTGTGCGTCTGTAGCCATAGCAGCACCAGAAATGCTAAACTGAGGGTTTTGCATCTCCTGAAGATATTTCATCCCTGCGAACATTGCTGCTGCATGTGCTTTTTTTCACAGAATCATAGAATTGATGATGGAAGGGACCGCTTGGGATCATCTAGTCCAAACCCCCTGCTTCAAGGAGGGTAATCTTGAACACTCAGAATGTTGAGTATCTCCAGAGGAGTCTCTGCAACCTCCCTGGTCAGACTGTTCCAATGCTCTGTCACCCTCACGGTGAAGAAGTTTTTTCTCATGTGCAGACAGAAGTGTTTCAGTTTGTCCCCACTGACCCTTGTCCTGGGTCATGCTGGGCACCATGAAAAATAGCCTGGCCCCAAGCTGCTGATATCCTCCCTTAAAATCCTTGTACACATTAATAAGATCCCCTCCCAGTCCTCTCCAGGCTGAACAGACTTGGCTTTCTCAGCCTCTTCTCACAGGAGAGATGCTCCAGCCTCCTAATTATATTTGTAGCCCTTTGCTGGACATACTCTAGGAGCTCCATGCCTTTCTTGTACTGAGGAGCCCAGAGCTGCACAAAGAACTCAAGATGTGTCCTCAACGGTTCTGAGTAGAGGGAAGGATCACCTCCCTCAACCTGCTGGCAACACTTTTTCTAATGCAGCCCAGGGCACGACTAGCATTGACCACAAGGGCACATTGCAGGCTCATGGTCAGCCCTTTGTCCACCAGGACTCCCAGGCCCTTCTCTGATGGCCTGCTTTCAAACTGGTCGGCCCCAGTCTGTATTGGTACATGGAGTTAGTTATTTCACCCACATACAGGACCTCACTACAGTTGAACTTCATGATGTTCTTCTCTGCCTTTTTCTCTAGCCTATCGAAGTTTATCTGAATGGCAGTGCTGTCCTCTGGTGTATCTGCCACTCCACCCAATTTGGTATAATCACCAAACTTTCTGAGCGTGCACTCTGCGCCTTCTCCAGGTCATTGATGAAAAAGTTGAAGAAGACTGGCCTTGGAGGACACTGCGAGATACAGGCCTCCAGCCAGACTCAGTACTGCTGATCACAACACTCTGAGCCCTGCCATTCAGCCAGTTCTTAATCCACTTCACTGGCTACTCATTTAACACATATTTTCTGAGCTTACCCACGAGGATGTTACGGGAGATAGATGGTGTTGAAAGTCTTGCTGAAGTCCAGATAGACAACATTCACTGCTCTCCCCTCATCTACACAGCCAGTCATTCTGCCATGGAAGGCTATCAGATTGGTTAAGCATGATTTCTCCTGGGTGAAAGCACAATGACTGCCCCAATCATGTTCTTGTCCTCCACATGTTTAGAGATGGTCTCCAGTATGAGCTCTTCCATCACCTTTCCTGGGATGTAGATGAGGCTAACAGGCTTAGTTTTCTGGGTCCTCCTTTCTGACCTTTTTGGAGAATGGAGTGACACTGGCCTTCTCCCAGTCCTCATATATCTCTTCAGTTCTCCATGACCTCTCAAAGATGATAGAAAGTGACCTACCAATCACGTCTGCCAATTCCCTCAGTACTTGTGGGTGCATCCGACTGGGGCCCATGGACATCACTAGCTAAATGATTTCTAACCTAAGTCTCTTCCACCAAAGGAAAATCTTTCTTTTTCAAGACTTCCTCCCTGGTCTCCATGGTCTGGGACTACAGAAGGCTGGTCTCAAAAGTGAAGGCTGAAGCAAAGAAGGCATCCAGTAACTAACTCTGCATAATTGGCTTCAAATTCAGGAAAGGACAATAATAAATCAGTGCATAAACTATAAGGTAACAGAGGCACTCAAGATATGTAAGAGAAAGTGCTGGAAAGGTTGTAAATAACTTTACTGTGAAACATTTACAAATTATGTATTTTTTTTATTATTTCTTTGATATCTTTTGCCTTTTAAAAACTAAAGCCATAAATAGAAAAACCTGCAGACACTGCCAGATGTTTTCTTTCTATTGATTGATTTTTTTCTGTGAGAAAAGCAATACTGAGTATAGTGGTGAAAATGTTTGGTGGTTGGCTTTTTTTTTTTTTGTCAGAAATGGTTGTTCAGCCCATACTGGTTTCAAGCCTGCACTTCAGTGCATCTACCGCGGCCTCTCTATACCTGAAGAGTGCTACTTGACTGCAAGCAAACCTGAGGAAGACAGCAACACGAAAGACAAGCCACGTTCAGGACACGGTGTGATGCACAGCTGTCACACCATGAAATGATGAAATGAAGAGTGTCTCAATCAGCTCATCTGTATGAATTGGATAAAGATGATGACTGTTGAAAAATAGTGTTTTGTACCAGAGAATTTGCTCTATTGGTGTTATTTTGCTCTTTGTATCTGCTCTAGTTTCCATGGAAATAAATTGGAGGAATGCTTTTGGAGCAAACTACCTAAGAGTTTTCCTGATTAAAACAGAGCAAATCCCCTGAAAGAAGAACACCTAGCAGAGGATCTAATAACTCAAGGCACCAGTGTAACTTCTTTCTAAGTTCACTGAAGACGCTGTAGGACATTGAGGATGTACAGTGTTTGCTTGAATTAAAAATAGTTTCCCTGTCCTTTGAGTGGACAAGTAAAGCTGCATTAGTCAAACTAAGAGCTGACTCTACCTCCTACCACCCCCTCAGGCAGCCTCCTGAATGAGCTTAACTAGTTTGCAGGGCTTCAGATAGCTCTATGCATGCATTAACTTTGTCTCACCTAGTATTTACTGAGTGATTCAGTTACATGTTCCACATACAGGGTTTAACTCCCAGCACTCCTGGAACACCTTTGCCTGCATCCAGCTGCCGTGTAGGACTGGGTTCCTGGTGGGATCACCAGGCTGATGTGGTAAGGCAGCCCTCAAGGCACTCTTCCAATTTTTTGCTCCACAAATATCTTTGGTTCACAGAACATTCTTTGAGGCACTTCTCTTTGGTGTTGATGGGGAAAGTGAGTCCCCTGGCTGCTACCTGCTGTTGAACTGTTAGGCTTATCAATATTGTAACCTTCTCAAGAAAAAGAAATAAAAGAAGAAGAAAGAAAAAAAACATGAACAAAAACATGTGGAGGGAGTGAATGAGGAACAGCTGCAACAGGAATCCTTGATCAGTTCCATGTGCAAAGTCTCCCAGCACAGAACAATTCACTGTGAATGAAAGGGTCCTATACTTCCCTCAATGCCAGTTTCAATGCTTTTTTGGTATTCTTCAAGAATACTGGGCAGAGAAGAAGATTTAGATCTTTGTGATGTTTAATGCTCATGTGCTGCAATCTATGTCACTTCATCAAGAATTTCTCTACATTTACATGGTTCTTTAGCATGCCAAGTAGACTGGGCAGCAAAGAAGACAGGAATAATACATTAGTATCAAAATAGATTTAGTCTATTCCAAGAATATGCAGACTCATTGCGTGGTCACATAGACATGCAGCACAAAGCTGTCGTGCTCTCCATCTCCTTTCTAAGCCCTTCATTCCACTTAGCCATTGAGTTCACCCTCTCCCATGTTTGCGCTCTTTTAAAAGTACAAGAAAAGAGTTGCCTCTTCTAGAACCCAGAAAAATGCCCCTAGAAAAAGGCATTCCCTATAGGCTGATTCAGCACCAAAACCAATAACACACACACATCAGCAGATCACCTCCGAAGGTGAGCCATAAAAGTAATTAAAGGCTTGATAGACTGTACACGCTGCTCCCTGTTCTGTAACTGGCTGGTGGACAGAAAGTTCCATCTCTACCATGATCAAGTAAGCATACTGTAAAAATACTAAATTAACCAGAAAAATCTTCCTGAAATGGGTAAGAAGTTTGTAATTAACATGAATGCAGTCCTGGCTTTCACCCTTTTCTTTCTGGTCAAAAGAGGTTTCAACTATTCTGTTGGAAAATTCTGATGAGGGGCATTTGCAAAAGATTTCTAGGCATCTTTATACAGGATGCAATCCATCAATTTCTCCAGACAAGCAGGAATTCTTTCAGTTACTGTACTCACTACACCTGCTACCATGAAACTTGCCTAATTTTTCTGTTAAGGCTTTCTTACTTCAAATAATGTTTACTATCTCTTGGCACTTGCTTGAAAGATATACAGAAATATATAGAAAACTACCATTATATCAGTCCTCTAGCAAATTCTCAGACTAGATGGAAAAAAGTAGAAATTATCTTCTTTAAATAGCACGAGATTGAATTATAATACCATTCATTTCTCTTATAATTGTCTTCTGCTTTTTTGAACAATTAGATGTACTTAGGATTTCAAGCACTTCTCCAGAAGCATGAGGACTAAAAATGAATACTTTACTTTTGAAAAGCAATTAAGACAGGCAAGCAAACAACCCCAGCTTCAGCTGGCATAAATCAGCTCAGTCATACCAGTGGAATTACAACCTATGCTGAATTGTTTCTGTTAATAATCACAGGTTCTTGCCATATGTCTTCTTCTCACTCACTTTAATTTCTTCCTCTCTGCTAGGCCTGTCCTGGTTTTAGATGTTTCATTCCTCTTCCTTCTTTGCTTCTCTGGTCACTCAGGAGGACAGGCTACTATGAAAATTGTGCTGGGCACCATCCAGGGACAGGTGCAGTCCCTTCAGTGTCCACTTACATGGACCTGGTGGTCTGTAAATTCATTTTCTCATCTTATTTATTATGTGACTTGAATTTGCCAATAGCATTTTATAGCCTCAAATAATGCAACTGTTCAACTGTATTTTGGTGCCTAGTTTCCAAAGCAGCAGAGCAGTGTTAAGTGAAAGACCAATTTTACATTAGCACTCATCTGTTTTAAACTGAGTGCCTTGATTTGTAATTTCCTATGCCATTCTACTGATGTTTAATTTTGTTCAATATTTGTGTTGAAAATATCCAATTTCACATATTCCAGCACAGAAATGATTTCTACATAGGTTTAAAAATTCCAATTCCAATATAATTTTAAAGAGTCCAATAGTGTTTGAAGGGTTGGCTCACTGCAGCCCCCTTTTTTTTTTTTTTTTTTTATTTTTCTTTTAGAAAAAGCAGATTCCAGCTGTGAATTGTGAGCTGTAAGAGAAAGTAAATAGATATCAAATCTTTGTTCTGGGCTCAATAAACTACAAGTGCAATCTACAGCTTATGAAGGGGAATACTTTCCATGTTTTTTTTTTCTACTTTACCAGACAGAAACAATTTTCTGATTTATTATTCTTCCCTTTCCAGAGGTTCTGTTTCCGCAATAGACCAGGTTCTGCTATTGCCACACAAGGATCACAAAACACTTGCAATCCTTGAGCTTAGGATTTATGCAAGATAATGCCTTTCAAACATGTGCAGCACTTTCCAGCATAGAACTGATGACAGCATCTAGAGGAAGAGTAAGCAGGAGCAATGAAAGTTAAGAAACAGGAGAAAATACCGCCCTCATTGGCTGTATTGGCATCACCTGGCCAAGAAGGCAGAGCAGAGTGAACAGCATCTCTGCCATTATGGTACTTCAGGAGCAAAGAGTGTTCTAGGAAAAAACAGAATATTCTCTATCTATCTCAGATCCCACCTTTGCATCCTACACTGCGCATAGGCTAAATCAGAGGGAAAACGACAGATACTATGTTCATAAAATCATAGAATCATAGAACGGCCAGGGTTGAAAAGGACCATAACAATCATCTAGTTTCAACCCCCCTGCTATGGGCAAGGTCACCAACCACTAGAGCAGGCTGCCCAGAGCCACATCCAGCCTGGCCTTGAATGCCTCCAGGGATGGGGCATCCACAACCTCCTTGGGCAACCTGTTCCAGTGTGTCATCACCCTCTGGGTGAAAAACTTCCCCCTAGTATCTAACCTAAACCTCCCCTGCCTCAGTTTAAGACCATTCCCCCTTGTCCTATCACTATCCACCCTCGCAAACAGCTGTTCCCCCTGCTGTTTATATGCCCCCTTCAAGTATTGGAAGGCCACAATGAGGTCTTCCTGGAGCCTTCTCTTCTCCAAGCTAAACAAGCCCAGTTCCCTCAACATTTCTTCATAGGAGAGGCGCTTCAGCCCTCTGATCTTTTTACTGGCCCTCCTCTGGACCCGTTCCAAGAGTCCATGTCTTTCTTGTGCTGAGGGCCCCAGGCCTGGATGCAGTACTCCAGATGGGGCCTCACAAGAGCTGAGTAGAGGGGGACAATCACCTCCCTCCCCCTGCTGGCCACTCCTCTTTTAATACAGCCCAGAACATAGCTAGCCTTCCGGGCCAAGCCAGGTGTCCCCAGGTGACCAGTCACTCCCATGGCCTCATTCCTTCAATCATCTGGACCAGTGAACAAAGGCAGCTGTGAGAGAGTGTTGTATGATAACCCAACAGTGTGAGATAGGAAGTCTCTGAACAAGGCACTGATAATGCAGCTATTCACTTTCCTCCTCCAGAGAACCTTGATCACTCTGAAAACGGCACAAAAAGGGACCCCCTGAACCACCAGGGGAATATAAGAAATGCCAGTGCAATACAGTGTCTGTACAGGAACACTTAGGAGTACTGGGAGAAATAACAAAATAAATTGTAGATCTTCTTACAACATTTACCTAAGTAGAATATTATCACCCATGCTACATTTAGCCAGGCTATTATTAAAATTCATTTCTTATCCAAAACACTATATTTTTACAGTGTGTCTTTTTATGTCTTTCCTAAAACATTTGGTTATTTAGATATACTTAAATTCCTGAATCATATCACCTTTGCAACATCATCCTATTTTCCTTTGCTTTTTTGATTGCGTGGTGAGAATAACACAATTTATATATTCTCTCCTGCACGTCTGTCTTCTGTCAATGTTAAAGTATTAATGTTTCACACATATTTAGATAAAACTAGTCATCACAGGAAGTGTAAGACTGCAGAAAACATTTAAAACATGCTCATGAACTGTCGACGGTTTACGGGCTGTTTCGGCCCGGTTCCGTGACTAGTGGGGCAGAGAGATTTTGCAAAATCCGTGCCTCCGGAAAAGGGAAACAGGGGACACCAAAATAATTAAAAACAGTGGCACGATCTGAGGAGAAACAAACTAATTTACTAAATATGGTATTGGAATGCAAAATAACACACTATAATACAATATAATTAGAATTGAAGCTAATAAATCAAATATAATGAGAGAGAGAGATTGTTCGAAAGCTGGGTAGGCCTCACCATAACGCTGAGGTGAGATGCACAGTCCAGTCGAGCAGGGAGAGAGTCTGATGAAGAGAGCCCGGTCAGATGACCTACCAAGGTCTTATATCTGTTCCCCTGAGCAGAAACAATAACAGCGCAGTGAACAGGCTTCTGGGGAACGTAGTTCTTCTCTTCTGGGACAGCTACCCAGACCACTTTACCTCCCAGTGCACTGCATGATGTTATGATGTGGAATAACGATAACAAAATATCATAAAACCATGACATGAACTCTGCCTCCCTTACCAAATTTTCAGTCAAAGTTTTTAACCACAACAAAATGCCATATAGGTTCAGTCTGAAAGGCTATTCAACTTAGGTTTTGGCTGCCCAATGGATGTTGTCTGTAGATGCTTGGGGTAAAAGTAAGAAAAGAAGCTGTCTCTGATCTGATTGCTGGAAGATAATTTTGAGCCAATTCACCAGGTTTGTTATTCCCCCTTACCCCCCTGTTAAGTACTTTACATTACAGTTTATCTATCATCTTTTTCCCCTGTTACTCAATACTGTGATATCACATTTCAGCTTCTTACTGTCATCTTCACCACTGAGTATCTCAAATCACTTTCAGACTTCATCATCTATTCTCCTCACAAATCATGCGTGGATATATTTAACAGTACAGCCTGCAGTAACACTTCTCACAGGGACCTATATGAGTAACCTTGCTCCATTGTTAAAAGTTTTTGTTCTTTATCTTCAGCAGCTATTTACCCCACAGGGTCTTCTTTCCTGGCTGGTGAGTTTTTTGAGACTTTTGAAGTTTTTTTAAGACTTCTGGTGAATGACTGCTGAAAGACTGTAGAAAGTCCATGTATACTATGTGGATCTGTAACATTACTTGCAAAGTGCTCTAACAGAATTGTGAGACATGATTCTCGTTGATTATGTATACATTTCTTGTTCCTTCATGTAGTGCATTATCCACAATCTGTTTGTTACACTCTTTATTAGTTTTATTTTGTTGATTTCCAAGCATGAAAATTAGACCTACAAGTCTACATTTTTCAAGACCATTTTTCCAGTGACAAATATTACCTATGTCAATTTTATTTCTTCAGTATTAATGATGGTTTAAACTATGTATTATTACCACAGGTAATAGTTTAGCAATTTGATGTATGATTCCTGGTGATCTCTAGAGTTTGCCTTCCTCCACCTGAAAACCTGAAATGTAAATACCTGTGAGAAGTTCTGTTATGGTTTACACAACAGCTTGAAGAATGTTTTGGGCTTTAATTTTCTGTCTTTAGAAACTCTTTCTCAATGTTTATGTGCAAGACAGTATGTTCTTTTGCCAGCAAAAGGAAAGTGCATCATGCCTTTTTCAGAGATCCTACCTTTCTTGATGGCATCACCTGGCCAGCTGCTAGCCACTGGTGGTGCACAGAAGCAGATCAATGCTGGACTCTTCACCATGTCCAGCCAATCTTCTCCCAGTGGCTTGGCATAGGAATAGTTTAATGGTCTTCTCTATTCATCGGAATGCTTTCCTTCTGGAGACATTGCCAGTCGTTTAACACTACACCAAAAAGTATGTATACAATCTATACATGCTGCTGCTCCATCCACAGCATTACCTGAAACATCAATAAAGCCTATGTCTGTCAAGGACTGAAACTGTATCTGTCCTGTAGATATTCTGCTGTACTTTCTTATACTGAGGGAATCTTGTTCCATAACAGCATATCAGAAAAACAATTGTAATTTATAGATAATTAATGTATTTTCTATGGAGTAAATAATTTGGGAAACAAGACATCCATGATAACAACATTTGAGGAGCAGGTAAAAAAAAAAAAAAAAAGTGCTCATTTTTAATGAGAAAGAGTAGTGGAGCCTTCTGCTGGAGCACAGTCCCACATTCTGATGCAAGGCAGTTCAACTTTTTGACAACTAATCTGGATTCCCACATTGCACGATCAGAACTCCTAAAAATCAAGAGAAAGTCTAATAAGTTCATAGATAAAGATTTAAGCAAGGCTAGATGTGTCACTAGAAAATACCATGAGAGAATCCCCCTGGAGTGATAGCTCTGGGAATTAGATGCACTAACAAAATCTTTCAGTCTCTGACTTCCGTCTCTTAGCTAATCTTTTCCATAGTTTACTAAGAGTGCTAACACACAACTTTCCCCTACCTACACACTCCTCTTTAGCAAATGCAGTACTGGCTATCTCAGGAAAAGAACAGACATAAATTCAGGTTCATGTCTCCCACAAAGGGATCTAGACAGTCTATGGCTTTACTATAGAAGCTAACTCCACATATTTTCAGATAGCATAGGGGAGATCATTCTGGACTTTTCCCAGCTTTTTTTCAGTGTTTTCCTCAGGTTTCTTATTGTTCCCAAACCAAGATTATCTGGTTTTAGTTTTAATTGTCCTGCAAATCCTGTCACTCAGGGAGAAGAAATAATTCATAGTTGCTATGTTCCTTAGTGTCTTTGCCAATCAAACATGCAGAATGCCATTTACTGGCAATGTGGTTATCATGATTCAAGACATTTGGCTCCTTTGTTTGGTCCCTCTGGCTTATAAAGGAAAATTCACACCAGGGAAGAAGAAAGCCATCGAGCCATTAAATATTTATTTGAATATTTAAATTTTTGGCTGCAGAGAAGGGTCTAGGGAGAGTTCCACATTTAACAAGAGAGCTTACTGAAACCATACCTACAGACATAGCTCTTGCATTTTGCTGACAGATTTGCTGAACACCTCTCTCTTTAAAACAGAGAGATAACTCAGTGTTATGAGAGACACTTAAATATAAACAAGTATCTTCTAATTTTGGTTTGCAAGGTGATGCTGGTGGAATAGGAAAATGGACTGCCAATCAGATGACTTATAGTGATGTGATGAGGAAATTATTCACCTCTTATTCATTCAGACTCTGGGTAACAAGCCTGAAGTCAAATGCAATCATCCAGAACATGACTGGAAGTAAAGTGTGACCTGTCTTGTCTCACACATGGAGAATTTTTACATTCAAACGACTCATTCTCTTTGGATTGTTCATTTCCAAAGAAGCTCTGTTTGGAGCATGAGCTCAGTGATCTGGCTACAGTGTTGGCAGAGTTACAGCAGGTGCTAAGGACTCTACCTGTCACAAGTAATATGGTCTCTCCTTGTCCCTCCTCCTTTGTGTAATTTCTACTAGCTAAGGCAGCAAACTTTATGTGCCCTCTTATGCCACTGTCTCCTGCCATGAAGCAAAGAAAACTTCAGAGGACAAGAATTTTTTTTCCATCTTTCAACTGAAAAATATTTATTTTACTGTAAGTATTATTACAACATTAAGAAGAGAACTTAAGGAAAATCAAAACACAGACAGGAAATACAGTAGAAGAGTAGTTTTTGATCCTTCTACAAGTTTTCATTTTGGATGAGGCCTTAAACACACAAGAGCAGGCAAAGTGTATTAATTTTATGATTGTGTTTATTTACTAAACTAAATGGGCAAATCTCCCAAAAATAAAATGTCCGTAAGATGGAATCATGAAAATGGGTGTAGTGCTTGGAACATGAAATTGTTTGTTAAGAACTGGGAAGGTCTTCTCAGAAAGATTTACTGGTTTGTCTAGATGAGAAATAAAAATATTATGATGACATGAAGCATTCTTTCATTTACCCTTGTTTCCACGTAAGTTCTAAGTGAAAGTTTGTTTCATACATGACTGAATACTACAAAATGTTGTATACAAATTTGAACTGACATGAGTGAGAAATAGGGGATAATTCCTGTGAGTTTTTCAAGTTTCAAATCTCTTTTCCTTATAAATGTTTTCTTATTAATAATGAGGAAATGTCTGATAAGAGAGTCATTCCCTGAAATAATCAACACCCATTGGTTACAATCCTCAGTTATTCTTAGAAAATCAAGATTGATTTTCCAAGAAAATAGACCAGATGTTGGTTGCTGGCACCAGTGAGTTCTTGGTCTCACAGCTGACAATGCCCACAGAAATTGTCAGTTTTGTGCTAGACTGATTGATCAAATAATAAAAGTGTACTGTATTCAAGGACTCATTAGCACACACTTAGTCATATTCATAATGCCATGTTGGCACAGCTGTGTACCAACGCAAATACTGTCTTCCAAAAGTTAAGTTAAAATAAAAATCCCTCACTCAACAGAATAAAAAGTTTTTTCAATTTTACTTTATTCTTGGCAAAAGCCTTGCCTTCAGTACGCCAACAAATAACTAAGTTTAAGTACGTTAAATAAGATTTCAAGCTTCTTAGTTTCTTCACCATTAAGGGCATAGCAAATTGAAATTGGAAATACTCCCTACTGCCTTAAAACATCTCATCAATCACAGACTTGTGTGTATGTGTGGACATTTTTTTCTTTTCCTCCCAAAGAAAAATGTTGGCTAAACAGATCATCTGCCTTGAGCCAATTATCTCCCCAAAGGAATCTGTTGCTTATTGGAGTGAAATGAAACTACCAGTTTCCAGCAAATATTTGTGAAAAGGGAATAGGAATAAAAACTGTTTGTAACTGCATGATCAATTTAAACACTTGCATAAGCCCTTCTCTTTCTCCAAAATGGCAATAATTAAACCTTCAAGTCTCTCAATGGTAGTTCTTTCTTCTTACCGCCTAACATTTCAGACTAGGGCTGTAAATACTTTGCATGTTCAACATATGTCATAAAATAGTCTCCATCCTTAAAAAGAACTTGTAAACGCTTAGGGACCTAATTTGTAGAAAATGAGCAAGATACACAGGAAGCAGACATATTTGTTTCATTCTGGTTACCAATTGCACTTGAAAGAGCAATAAACTCAATGGGGAATGGGAAAAAAAAACTCAGTTCAGGATGTAGCATCTGGCTTACTTGAAGGATTAAATCCATCTCTGGGATTTAGGATTCTAAATTATATTCTGGACAAACCTTACTGCTTCTTCTATACTGTGTTTTCAGAGTTAATACAAAATATGATCTAAAAAAATTAAGATAAGGACAAATCAGAAATGTAATTCTTCCAGGTTTGTGCAGGAAAATAATACAGAGACAATTAAAAATATTTTCTGTTGACTCTTTTGAGAAAAAAATAAGACATGGATACAGGCAATACTGAACACAGGTGAGAAACATAGAGACTCCTTTGTGTCACATCATATTCCCATAGTTTTTGTCAGTCACCAAGGCATATAGGTATCTGTCTCTGGGTGCTCCAAGGCTCCCCAAGCCTTGATCATACTGAGTTTCCCACCACACACCTCATTCCCAGGCCCACTAGGATCCACAAACAGGTGATCCTGGCCGTGAAGCACAGCATGGCTTCTACCAGCTATTTCTACAGTGAAAAGTGAAGGATCCTTCTCAGACTCTTACCCATTCTGGCAATTAAAGCACATGGGAAATCATATCATATTTCATAGTCTTAGTGGCTAGAAGAATAAGAGGACCATTTTACCTCAGCTGAATTCAAGTTCTATGGGACTCAACCTCCTCAGGACTATTCTGCCTCAGACTAGGAAATCTGGAGATTCTATATTTGATCCCGGACCTTTCCCATGCAACCCATCAAGATGTTTCACCTCCCATTACCTCTCTTCTTTTTCCTTTCTCAAATCGATTTTTACATTGTGTTTGTGGTTTCTTGGTCTCCTAGTTATTTCCTCTGGTTGCATACTCCATTCATAACCATGGCTTCAGCACTCCAAGGTGAAGATAGAGGGAAATGATCAGATGGAGATGTTTGCTGCTGCTGTTGTTGTCAGCAGTGTGGGCTCTGCCCCATCAGTGCCACTCTGGGTCTTGCTTTAGAAACCCATACTGATTTATTGTCTGTCAGGGAACTGAGATAACTTCTGGGTACTCAAACTGAGTGCCCCACAAACATTTTCTACTTAAGTATTTCAGTGAGAGCAACCAGTGAGAGCAGTGGCCAGTACTTGTGTTCTTTTTGGACAAATTTTTGAAAATAGCTACATCTCCAGCCACTCTCATTGAAGAGTTCCCCTTCACACTTAAGCATGTTTTGAAAAAACTCTCACCACTGCTACAGCAAAGTCTTTGGAAAATATGTTCCCTTTCCATTTGCTATCAAGAAAGGGCCACCTCACTCTTCCACAACATTAGGATTCACACTATTTTTTTCTTTGGACCAAAGGATGTTAATCCTGCTAAAGATAAATCTATGATAGTAGACAATAATCATCTCAGCCACAGCTGTCCTACCTGCAGCTAGATGTGTTCTAAAATTCTTGTCTTTTCAAGGATATATGCATTGTTACACAGACGGTACTGATTACTTCTCAGATGGTTTTACCATCTGAGATTGACTATCTGATCATTGACATCATGATCATAGATAGCTAAAGGAAATCTGCAGGCATTTGTTTGTAACCTGCATTCCAGAACTGCTCCATTGCCTAGTGCACTCACCACAGCCATTCTCCCTGTCAAGAAGCACATCCAGTCAGCTCCCTGACCAAGCCTACAAGGCAAAAGTGCAATTGAGTCAGTGTTCAAATAACCATTCCAACACATCATTTCATGATCTGATCATTAATTCTCCATGAATAAAGGTTTGATGAACTCTCTATTAAGCATATTACCCTGTCTGGGACAGCTGAGTTGAGATTTCCAACTTACTGATGAGGAACAGGTGAGAAGCGGCCACCTTTCTCACTCTGCTTTAACTCAAGTTTGCTCTTCTAGCTGGATATCCTGCTCACTTCATAGTTTGTCAGTAAGCATATTTGTCTGTACATTCCTTTCTTTAGTTAGTATCTTTTCTAAGCTTCTAGGAAGTGCAGTGGTTTTGTTTGATACAGTTAAGCAGTTTGAAAGTCCTTTTACAACTGCACATAGCGTCATCAGGTAATCCTTTTTGGGCCAGAGTTGGAATACATAAATTCCACCTAAACATTTTTTTAAAAGTTTTTTACTCTAAGTTTGACAAAACACTGGAAGATTTTGCCCAGAAAGGCCATGGAGACTCAGTCACTGAAGATAGTCAAAATACTGCTGAGCACAGCCCTGAGCTCCCTGTTCCAGCTGAGCCTGTTCTGAGCTGGGGGAAAAAATAGATTATTTGCAAAGCTCCCTTCCCACCTCTGCCATTCTGGGACTCTGTTTTACATGAATCATTTCCTGCCCACAGGACACAAGAAAATATGGTGATAGTCTTTCACAACATATGATGTTTTGCTAAGAGTCCCAGTTAGGGCTTTGCCTCTTGTATGGCATTGGAGCTGGGGCCTTGGTTGCAATTTGGTAACAGAAACAGCTTCTCAAGGGGCTGGAAGGGAGGGCTGTGTGGCAACACTGTAACAAAAACATTAAAAAGTCGGATGTAATGATTTTGAAGTCTCCACTATTTCAGAATGCAAAGCATATGTTGAAGTTTTAAATTAAAAAAAACTTCTGAATATCCACCACTTAAAAAAAAAAAAAAAAGGTTGATTTTAATTTTCCAGACTAAAAATGTTTTTCCTGCTGCCATCAATGAAAAATGCATTAGCAAAAACAAATTTCCCATGGATCCTTGATGCCATCTGAGAGTAAGAAGAGAAATTGCTATTTCTATTCAGATTTTGGTTTCCATGACGCAAGTTGTCACTGTCAATGATGTTATACCACCATTTCCACAGCATGTATTTATCTAGCAATCACATATCCTGACTGGGTTGTAAAATCTGATGGGTTCCTTCTGCATCCTACACAAAAATGTCAGGATCACTTGCATTATGAGGTTGTAATTACAATTCCTTGCACATAGTTTGCTTCTATATTTATAAGGGAAATGTAATTCCCCAACTCATCCCTCAAAATGCCCACTAAGGTATTGGATAGTAATTTTATACACTTAATATGATACTTCTATTATCCCAGAACATCTTTGGTAACGCTCATGTTTCAGTGACCTAGAATCACACACAGCATACTTTTAATACTAAGTAAGGATGATCACCACTACAATGAATACCATGAAATGAGTCTCACATTCTGCCTTAGAAGAGGACAGTATTTGGTAAACAATGTACCCTGAAGTGAAACAGTTTTCAAAGAGATATTCAACAAGACTAAATGCCTGGTTCTGCACTTGTGTCATAATAAGCCCATACAGTGTCATAGCTTTGGAAAAGGGTGGCTGGCAAGTTGCTGAGTAGAAAAGGACCTGGGGGTGCTGGCCAACAGCAGCTGAACGTGAGCCAGCAATGTACCTGGTGGCCAAGAAAGCCAATGGCATACTGGTCTGTGTCAGAAATAGTGTAGTCAGCAGGACTAGGGAAGGGATTGTTCTCTTGTATGAAGTTCTGGTGAGACTGTTCCTCAAGTACCATGTTTGGTTTTGGGCCCCTCACTACAAGGACACTGAGTTTCTGGAATGCATTAAGAGAAGGAAGAACAAGGAAATTGAGGAAGGGACTGGAGAACAAGAGTTATAAATGGCTGAGGGAACTGGGATTGTTCAGCCTGGACTGAAAGGAAGTTGTAGCAAGGTGGGGCTTGGGCTCTCTTCTCAGATGACCAGTGAAAGAGTTGCATCAGGGAAGGTTTAGACTGGATGTGAGGAAGGGTAGTTAGGCATTGGAACATGCTGCCCAGGGAAATGATGAAGTCCTCACCCCAAAGGCGTTTAAGAGCACTAAGGGGTATAGTTTAGTGACGGGACTCAACAAGTCAGTTTCATGTTTGGACTTGATCAGTGTTAGTTGGGAAAATAGATTAAAATACATTATTTGATAAATAATCACCTTTTT
Source organism: Pavo muticus (assembly GCA_016647715.1). Taxonomy (NCBI): domain Eukaryota; kingdom Metazoa; phylum Chordata; class Aves; order Galliformes; family Phasianidae; genus Pavo; species Pavo muticus. Next base: position 4,606,781 of record JACDJE010000039.1, on the reverse strand, counting down.
CCCCCCATATCTGTAGTGTTTTTTTCCCTCTTGCCTACTATATTTAGTAGGTCTGGAAAATAATTTCTTTCTGTTTATTTGCATTCCCATCTGTGAACTAGAATTGCTGATGTTGATGAACAGAATTTAGAACAAAGTTCACTAAATACTGCTAGCCTAATCCTGCAATCCCTAAATGACTAGTTTCTTTAAAAATCAATGAACATACAACTCTGTGCCTTTCTTGCTAAGAAAACATTTGATTTTAAGAATGTTGGCTCTAAATTATTAGTAGATGCATGTACCACCACCATGTATAAATCATCCAGTGACTGATGCATGATATTATACCTGGCAAACAATATTTTTTTACTGAAATGTCCATATCCATTAAATTCTACTGATCTGTTAATATTTATTCAATAATAAAAATAAAGTGGCGTGGTTTCTATAAATTATCCTTGCCACAGAATGTGACTGATTCTACAAGCCTAGTACTCACACAAAAATCTCAGCAATCTACACTGACTTAATCCTTAGACTAAAATCAAGGAAGATAAAGAAACTTCCTGGTTAATCATCTGAGCTTCCATTCAGATCAGTACTCCCAGAGATACCACTTTGCAGCAGGTGCCATGATGAATTTTGTATCCTGTTCAACAGTAATAAAAATTCATTTTGAAAATTTCTTAGTGACAGAGAAGGACCAATGTACAAAGTAAATGCCTTCTATGTTATTATGCTGGCCCATGACATCAGAGTTTTGTAGCTGAAAATTTGCTATATCAAATGGTGTTTCTGTGATTTTTGTATCTGTTGTAGTTTCCATGGAAATAAATAGAAGGCATTACTTTTGGAGTGACCTACATACAACAGAAGGAATTCAGCATTCAATATTTTTCCAAGTAAAACCTTTCAAGGTCTGCTCTAGAGCTGGTGAAACCATTTGATGTCCTTCCATTAACTGCAGATGTGTTTCTTTCAGTTTTTATGAGTGACATAAGGATCACCAAAACTAAGATTTCTTTCAACAGACAAATAACAGACCGAGAAATTAGAAGTCAGCACTAATATGATTCAGCAGGATTTTTCTAATAATTCAAATGGGAAAATATTATTAAGAAATATTTGTTTTTGTATCATACTTTCACTTCTTATTACTTCCTTATCATTCTTTTCTCTTGAAAGTTTCCAGTTGCTTGAGAAACATTAATCAAAGTTAATAGAATAAGCAATATAGAAACTCACTATCTGAATCAGGAACATGCACACCATGCACACTCTGCTAACAAAGACAATGCATAGTTTGAAGAGTGGGATCCAAAGTTGGCAAATAATAGTCTTTAACTTTTCCTGCTTGGCAAGCTCACGTATAACGCAAACTGACTTCTATCTCTTTGGAACAATTTTAGTTATCATTAATTTTAACAGCTTTGGTACTAAAGAGTTTGCTTTACCAATACCAAAAGCCACTTGTGTATTGTTTGTGCACAGAAAATTTATTTGGCCTTGCTTTTAAAGATCTGCCTTTAATAAGACTAATAAAGACCATCTCTATTACGCAGGTGCACTGCAACAGGAACTGATAGGAAGCAAAATTGAATTTCTAGGATTTGTGGTTCCAGGATGATCAATCATGCCATGGACACTCAGACTTTACCAGGGATGTAGGTGCCTGTGACACCACAGACTTTCCTTCTGACTAGAAAATGCACTTATTTTGGAAGCACAATCCTCTATTTTTAGCCAATTATTTTCAAAAAATATCGAACCACAAGAATAATTTCTGTCTTCTGCTAAAGAAACGAAGGTTTGGCAGGATAGGTCTAAAGACACAGAAAAACACTTTTAATCAATCCATTCAAATTTACTTACAAAATAAAATAGTAGATCTTTACCTGTCCATGCGCTTGATCTGGTGCATCATCATCTGGGATATGATTCTCAATGATTTGTTAAAAATGATCTAAATAAGCAATGACGTGATTTTTGTTGCAGTGATTGCTATTGAAAAGATACCAACATCTGATATCCTCTGTTGGAGGAGGAACTGATTTAAATTTTTATTAAGAAAGTTCTACTGCTTCCAAGATAATGAATCCTCATTTCTCGCTTTTCTTTGCAGAAAGTGATATACAAGAAAGGAGTGATACTGAAGTTCTTATATATTATAAACCCAATTGGAGAGATATGAATGTGATGGGTGGACTCTTCAGTGGACAAAGAACTGGCTGCAGGATAGAGTCCAGAGAGTGGTGGTCAATGGCTCAATGTCTGGATGGAGAATGGTGATGAGTGGTGTCTCTCAGGGATCAGTGCTGGGGCCGATATTCTTTAATATCTTCATAATGACATTGACAGTGATTGAGTGCACCATCAGCAGGTTTGCTGCTGACACCAAGATATGGGGTATGGTCAATAAACCAGAGCAATGGGATGCCATCCAGAGGGACCTAGACAAGCTTGAGCAGTGGGCCCAGGTGAACACCAGGAGTTTCAACAAATTCAAATACAAGATTTTACTCCTGGATCGAGGCAACCCACGGTGGTTGGGAAGCTGGACATGAGCCAGCAATGTGCTCTCACAGTCCAGAAAGCCAGCCATATCCTGGGCTGCATCAAAAGAAGCATGGTCAGCAGGTCAAGGGAGGTGATCCCACCCCTCTACTCTACACTGGTGAGGCCTCACCTGGAGTGCTGCATCCAGAGGTGAAGTCCTCAGTACAGGAGAGACATGGACCTGTTGGAGCACATCCAGAGAAGGGCCACAAAAATGATCCATGGAATGGAACACCTCTTCTACGAGGACAGGCTGAGAGAGCTGGGGCTGTTCAGCCTGGAGAAGAGAAGGCTCCAAGGTGACCTGATATCTGCCTTTCAGTATCTAAAGGGGAGCTACAGGAAAGAAGGGAACAGACTCTTTAGCAGGGTTTGTGGTGATAAAACAAGGGGAAATGGCTTCAAGGTCAAAGAGGGTAGATTCAGGTTAGATATAAGGAAAAAATCTTTTACAGTGAAAATGTTGAGGCACTAGAACATGAGGCTGCCGAGAGATATGGTGGATACCCCATCCCTGGAGACTTTCAAGGTGAGGCTGGATCAGGCCCTGGGCAACCTGATCTAGCTGCAGATGTCCCTGTTCATTGCAGGAGAGTTGGATCAGATGGCCTTCAGAGGTCCCTTTCAACTCTAAGGATTCTATGATTCTATGATCAGTTAGCCAGCAACAGCAAAATCAAAAGATGCAGTTGCAGAAGCTGTATGGGGCATATAAAGATGAAGTAGTAATATGTAACAGTCAAGTGCCACTGCAATTTTTCCCAAAAAACTTTCTGTTTGTGCTGGTGGATTCCCTGTAAGAGAATATAAAAAGAAAGAGGCCTGCGGTTTCCCCAAAAAACCCACACCGTTTTCTATGGAGATCAGGCTGCCAGGATGTTCCCCTTGCCAGACCTGCTTAGATGTACTCTATCAAAGCATACCTTTGGTTATCAGAAATCACTGCGTAACTTTGGAGTGTAAATTCCTAGATAAGAAATTCCCAGCTTGCTTTTTCAGGCAAGGTTTGCTACTAATTGTGCATTTTGAGGATAGCAGAAAGCGTTTCTTAGTGTCTAATGCAAAGCACATATGATTCTGGAAAGGTCCTTCTCAATTAACAACTGTCCATATAATTTAAACTCTTCCCCCTTAGCAGTGGATTTGCAAATAACCTTGCTGGAAAATAAATAAATAAATAAATAAATAAATAAATAAATAAATAAATAATTATAAAGAGAGTACAACAAAATTTTATAACTTACAATTGGATTGCTATGATAGTGTAAATCCTCAGTGTCTTAAACTTGCATTTATTGGATCTGATTATTTCTACACTCACTGGAGTTACTGCAGATTTTTAAAAATATAAGTACTAGGAGAAGCCATCTACTGATGCAGTGCTTCAGAAAGATAATTTTGTGTTTTAAGATGCTTATTCCAGAAGGATAATATGTATGAAAAACCATTTAGCAACCTAATCTCCTGAGTCATTTCCGTGAGGTTCTTGATGAATATCTCTCACTCAGCACTGTAAAAAACAAAAGGAAATGTAAATTGCCCTGAGAAAAAATGCAGTCCCAAAGATGTTGCTTAGAAAATAAGTCTGCGTCATAAGGTCTGCTAAGTCACAGGTGATTCTTCAGTCTTGGAAATGTGAATGTGTTGCGCTGAATCAGAGAAAGGAAAATAGAAATATATCGTCTATTGCCTTGTCTGTAATAAGTTAGACTGGCAGGCTACATTATAAAATAACTCAACATGACCAAAATTTATGCAACGGGCAGTTATAGAAGATCTTGAACAATCACTGCTGTGAGTAATGAGTTTTGAGCTGGAACAAAACAAACTGTTCTCAAGCAATTTCTCTTGTTCACCTGCCACAATTTCCCATTCCCTTTCCAGTACACCAGGCGAGACTGTCAGCAGGCTCCTTACACAAAAATAGATGCTATTGGTAGAATCCTGTTTATTAAATGCAATGAAAGTTATGACCTTATCTTCAAAGTAATCAAGATTTTCCACTGAAAGAGATGTTTAGATTACTTTCGAAACTTGCAGTCTTAGGGTGATCTGAGGTGGTTAGTACTTATTTTTTATGTCAAAGGACAATACATATATAACAGAACTCTTTAACTTTTACTGGAAGTGTGTCCTGCAGCATTGCTTACTTAAGTATTCTTTGCATGCTCATTTGATAAATTCCACTGGCAAACAGAACTGCAGAAAACTACAAATGATTGCAGAGTAGCATTTTAACCTTAATACACACATCAGGTCACTGCTTGGAGGCTCTACAGCATGAAACTGAATGGAAGAAGAAGATGCCATGTATTCACACGGCAATTATTTGTGCATGGTTGATTCCAACTGACTGCAAAGTGCAGTCAAGTTCCCCATCAAGGCTGAGTACCTGTGAGGAAGAATATAATGCAGTATGTGGATACTGAGGAGCATCATATTTGAGAAGAACAAGATGGGAGATAAAAATTGCTAATTTCCTTTTGGCCTCTTTTTTCTAATGAAGCTTACTCTCAGCTGCACTGTGTAGTCTGGAATATTCAAACATATTCTTGCCACAGTGCTGAATACGTAAAGAAGACATCAAACAGTCCCCTGGAAATGTGTCCAGATTTAGTCATAATTACGGTCCTCATGCACCAACTGCACTTAGTGGGAGGCACCTTGGAGGGGACCGAGCATGCTGTGTTCCAAAGCTGCATGGAAGGGCCAGGATATCTCAGATTTTGTAGTAGGAGTGTGCCCCTTGGAAACTGCACAAGAGATTATTGTCTCGGTCATGCAAAGGCCTTATAAAACTGTAACATTAACATGTTTTATAGGAATCTGATAAATACACTTACGCACATGCATGTGTGACTGGGTACACACATGGAGAGAGACAGGATGGATCAGTCTTTCTAAAGCACTTATTTCTTAAGCAAGCCTAGCAAAAGATCTGTTAGGAAATGTATAGTGCTGCACTCAGATTGTGTCTTCATGAGCTACACATACACTACAACAGAGGCTGAACCTGTCCATGGAAAACTAATGTTTGAGTACATCAGTACATTCTAATGTAACTGTAACATGGCAGATATAAAGGGAGTTGAACTAAAGCTAAATGATCCATCTCAGGTCAATCATTTACTTTATTTTGAGATTTGTCATCTTGCTCTTTCTTTAATGAAATTTTCTCATATGAAATAAATTCTTTGCTTAGATAACATTATGTAAATGATTCATAACAACATATCTGTCATCTGTATTTGTACTCAACATGTTGTCACAAGTGCCAGCTACAGGCAGCACTCATGGCCTTGTGTGCTACAATTTTATTTAAAGGTCAAGACAGAAGGAAGAGCATTATAATGGTCTGGCTGACTGAAGTCAGATTTTATACTTTCCAGCTTCATTAGATGGCATTACATCACAGGATACAGGCAAGCGAAGCTTGAATTGATCTTACTTGACTGCATTTTAAATGAATGGAAAATGACTGCATGGTTTGCTAAGGAACAGAAATAATGGCATGTCAAATCTGTGATTTCTATGAAGATTTATGTTTTAATAGTACTTCTTTTCAGTTTAAGTGCTTCAGTTGTGGTCACGGAATTTGAAAAATGAAGACCCTTTTGCAAGATGACTTTTCATGCAAGTTTAAAAAAATATTGATTTCTTGCAGGGATATTCTTGCAAAACATATCTTCAGAAAATTGGCTTATTCAGGGGATGTGGAGAAGATACAGCACCTCAGTTGACTACTGTGACCACCGTAATAATATATGGGTTTTTGAGGGTGTTCAGTGCAATAAGGAATACACTATATATATTTATATATTTATATTAATAGAGACTCCTCCAAATCACAGAATCATAAAAGCACAGACTGCTTTGAGTTGGAAGAGACCTTAAATACCATCTAGTTCCAACTCCCTGCCACAGGCAGGTACATCTTTCACTAGATGAAGTTGCTCAAAACCCTGTTCAGTGCGGTCTTGAAAGCCCCCATCTTGTGGGGCAGCCATAATTTCTCTGGGCAACTTGGTCCAGTGCCTTTCCAAGACACATACAAATACACGTATGGCTAGGAAAGGAGAGAAAAAAATTTTCTTAAATAAAATCCAACATTTTTCTTTCAAGGAAAATACATCTTATTTTGAAATTGAGGATGCAACTCTCCTCAATCACAGTGTATGGCAGAGTTTCATTTGGGAAAAATCAGGCAATGAAGAACCATTTCACTGCCAAAAAACACACACTCGCACATTTTGGGATTTGAGGATTTATAATTGTTTTGCTGTTCTCTCTTAGAATATGTCTTGACTAGACCGGGTGAAAAGACGAAACAAGATGTCCTCTTGTCATGTTCTATGAGTGACTTTTAAATTGCATGGGATCTGTTAGTATAAGGTTAATGTTATCTCTTGAACTTCTCCCCTGTTTCCATTTGAGACTATTCCTTCTCCAAAACAGATTACTCAAGTAACCAGACCAGTGCACACTTAGGAAAATCCTATATGATTAAAGTAGAATCTGAGTCTACGGATCTAGCTATCAGTCACAAAGTTTGCGTCTAAAAATAAATGAAGGAATACCATGATGAGACGGAACAATGCTTGCTCTGGAACTGGAGAAATTAGAGCATGCAGGGGGAGGTACTGCATCTCTCAGCCTTACCATTCTGGGCTTTTTCAGAAGAGAGCCTGAAGAAGAGAAAGAATGTATATAGGTCAGTGGAAAAAGAAGTAAGAGTCCTGTAGAACCACTGGATTAAGCAAGAAGGGTTTTGAAGTTATTCATAAACAAAACAAAACGAAACAAAAAGAGGAGAAAGAGCTCTTAAACTTTGAACTGCAAAGGAAAGGATCATTTTTCTAAAATATGGAACACCACAAATGTTAATCTAGTGGGGATTGACATCAGAAATAAGGAGTAGGTTTTGCTTGTAATGGAGAGTGATTTTGATTACTAAATAGACAATAAAGTTCAGTCTAAATATAATAATTATATTCGCACTCCTTTTCAGCACTCTTCTGGTAGCATCACCCGATAACATCAGTTACCAGAGCCTATTTCTGCGGCATTTGGCTGTGTGTCTGTCAATATGCATTTGCAGCAAAGAAGCTTTGAAAGGTTTAGGGGTTGGATCTAGTTCAAACAATTACCCAGAAGTCTGAAAGCTTATTTTTCTGCATCTTTCATTTCTTGTAGAAGAGAAAAAGCCCTTTGAAATTTCACAAAAACAACCTTCCTCTGAGATATTTTGCCATTTATGATTCTACTCTTACATGGAAAACAGACAGGAAAAAAAAAGACCATGTCAAATACTTAAAGAACATACAAAAACTTGTTTCTTGAATGGCATAATGTTCTTTACTTTTCTTTGTAATTAATTCAAGTGAATGAGTCCATTTTTAGTGTTGAAGACACAAGAAGGTGTAAAGATAATCATCTGAAAAAGTCTAGACAGTGGATATTTGAAAAACAAAACTAAAAGAAAGAAAATTTAATAAAGAACATATAGAAAGCAGGAAAAAATATGTTCTACAGGAGTTATCATTCAGTCATAAAAGAGATCCCATAAAAGGGACTCTACTACCAGGTCAAAAGCACTATGGCAACTTTTAAAAGAAATTTAAAAAGACTCTTTTTTGAACAAGTGTTATCTTTCAAATAGAGCTGCACTTTCTGTGCAATAAAAGCACAGGAACACAGACTCCTGTACTGGGACTGTTGGGGCATTGGGATGTTATATATGCGGGATCATCCTAGTGCTCTGAAGAAATGACCTGAATACTTATAAAACAGGAGGGAGGAGGAGGTCCCAAGACCTTTCATTTTTCCCACAGAGAATATTTCCTACCTTTCCTCATATTAAAGAAGACAAAAAACATACCAGAACTTTTTTGTCTCTTATTATATTTCCACAAATACAACATTTTTTTACCTTAGCTTTCCAAACTGGAGTTTTCATCAAAAATCATTTGACCTGTGAGGTATCAATGCACATCACCAAAAAATTAGTTTTTTCACTGGCTAAGTTCCAGTCATGAAAACTGTTTTTATTTGGACCAAGGTTTAGTAGCTAATCTATTTCTGTTCAGTTTCATAACAGACAGTGTGATTTTTCATGAGAAATTCCTATTGCTTTTTTCACATCTCTTTCGGTGATGCATACTACTCTAGTTTAAAATTATGTCCAAAAGGATAGATGAGATTATGAATTTGAGAAAATGATGTTAAAATGTACCTTTAAATGTTTTGGAAATAAATTCTGCTGTAGTTGGCTGCAAGAGTCTGTCAGAGGTAACGATGCACTGCACCAGCCCAGAGAGCAAAGACCTACCTGTGCTGAATTTTTTCATGCCCTGCTGATGAGAAGATGTCACTTCTTGTAATAATAATTACAAGATCAACCCCATATTTATGACAACAGACGTTCCTCAGTCTTGCTTTGTTGCTCAGGACACATAATCTACATGGAGTATCAGCATGTTTTTCAGTAAGTCCCTCTGCACACTGGAGACTTACATCTGTGTCAGATCCTCTTTATCAGTGACTTAGAGACTAGTGACTCTAGGAGAGTCACTTGTGGTTTATCTCCTCTCCAGCTCTGGGTGGGTACACAGAAGTGTTGGAGGCCAGATTAGATAATTACTACCTCCTTAAGGGAACATCTAGCATTGTAATAATATCTGAATCACCTACCTAAGGTTTCCCTGGGAAGAGCTGTCTGAGTTTTGGAGAGGTCAGAGCACAGGGTGGTAGTTGATCTGCTTCACTGTTGACAGGGGAAAAAAAGTGTGGAGATCCTAGTTATGGGGATGGGCTTTTTGTTTTTATGTTCCTCTTGCAATAATGAACACGGGTCTTGAAGACAGTTCTGCTAAACCTTTTCCTGATAGGCAAGTTCCTGGCCACTACATTTCCCCATCCATAAATGATTCTTCCGTGTTTCCTGTCCCTACTCAAAATCTCCTTCCTACTCTCTGAGTATATCTCAAAACCTTGACTACCAAGCATCCCCTTTCTGTCCTCTATCTGGGTACCAGATGGGCCTTTGGACGTCATCATGCTGACATCCAGGTACCCTGCCGATCTCCCTTCTTCCTGTTCAGATACGCTATTACCTATCTCCAGCCTTTCTTTTTTTTTTCTTTTGTTATTCATTGAGTAATATCCTTTTTTTAATGTCGAGGACTTGGAGGAAAAATGCTCAGCAGCCTATCTATAAGGAGTATTTCTCCTGAGCTGCCCTGGAACACCCCATGTGGTATTAAATGTGTAAACTTCTAGGGAGTTCCTGCAAAGTCGTGAGAAATAAGAGATGTGGTGAAAAAAGAACCTGCACCTCCATCACTATTGCCCTGTATTCTACATATTCTTCCAAGATCACATGTTCTTCCCCTGGTGAGGATACGCAGCTTTCATCCCTGAACACAAAGCTGCAGTGTATCTTAGCACAAGGAAGGAATTCTTATGGATTACTAAAATAGCTAGCATTACTTTTGTATAGTGACTTAGTTTCTTAATGATTTCACTTAGTTTTGACATAGTGATGTCAAAACCAAGAAGCATTCTTTTGGGAATTTTCATCTAAACATCATTATTTTGAAAGGCAATGTTTCCCTTGACAGTGACCAGAATTATTGCCAGCATAAACACGGATTTTTTTGATTGGATTGTCCACATGTGTGATTCAGTGAAATGGATGCTGTAGTCTGGAGAGAAGTTTAAAATATCAGCTACTCTGCTTCTAGAAGTTACCTCATCTATCAAAAGCAACAATCGGAGATTTTTTTAACTTGTTTTATGTTTTTAACTTTTGCTTGCAATGCCCTGATTGCAAGTTCTGGGCAATGAATAGTACAGAAATGTCTTGCCGATTTTTGGAAGAATTTTTAAAGTTATAATTTCTTCAGTTGTACATAGGAAATATTAAGGTCAAACAAATGTCTGCTTCAAAAGTGGAGGGCTCAAGGTAATGACTGTTTCTTGTACCCCAAACTATTCTAGCAAGTCTTGTACAGGAATAAGATTAACTGAAGTCAATGAAGTGAAGGCTATTCACATAATACGTAAGGACAGCAAAGTCCATATGGCAATGGTCAGTACCAATTGATTCAGTGACTATTGGATCTTTCATGTCTATGGAAAAAAAAAAAGAAAAAAAAAACACTGCAAGTTCAGAATCTCTGTGATGTAATAGAACAGACCACATTTTTTGGTACAATTACAAACAGTAACTTTGTTCCTGAGCAAACTACAGTAAATATAGACCCAAAAAATTGTTAAGGCAATGTGGTTGTAAGATAAAACAGACAACTGGAGTGCTAAAACGTGCACTAGGGAGAAGGTTCACTATTAAAATCAATTGTAAAATCATCAAGCAGCCCAGGCTAGAAGGGAATTCATGGTCTGCTTGGACTGCGGGCCCCTTTCAGCAGGACTGCTCCCTGATCACACAGACCCTTCCCAGTACTGGGGTCTCTGGTTGTGTTGTCCCAGGTGCAGGATCTACCTTTGTTAAACTTTGCACAGTTCTTGCTTTCCCACTCTTCCAGCCTGTCCAGTTCTCTCCATAAGATGGCTTTCCCTTCTGACACTTCCACTTCACCACCCGTTCTAGTGCCATCAGTAAATTTGGCAAAAATACTTTCAGTCCAATCATCCAGGCCATATATGAAGACACTGAAAAGCATGGGGCCAGGTGCCAATACTTGGAAGGACCCTATCTGTGACAAGCTGACAGTCTGAGTAGAAATCTTTGAGCACCACTTTCTGAGTGTGGCCTGTTAAACTATCTCCTACTCATTTTGAAGAGCACTCATCCAGTCTCTCTCTTGTTAGTTTGCCTAGGAGGAGGCTGCAGGAAACAGTGTAAAATGCCTTTTTGAAATCCAGGCAAACAACACACACTGCTCTCCCTTTGTGAACAGAAAGGGTTTCTTGTTGAACATGATCAGGTTAGCCAGGGCATGATTTATATTTGGAAAATCCATGTTGGCTTTTCTCAAGCATGAGCTCCATTTGTTTTGTAATAATTTCTAAGAGGAGGCTCATTTTACCACTCTTCTTAAGCCATAACTTGTTTCACACACAGGGTAGAAACTGGTTTACCCATGGTTTGTAGAGTTTACTGATTCATAGCTTTAGGTCAAAAATACACAGTTCGTTAATATATTTATTTTTCATTTGTATTGCGTTAAACAAAAATATGCATGCATTTATTTTAACTGGCATGTTTATTTCATCAATGCATTTTTCTGGGTTGCATTAATTTATGGAGACTCCCATGATGCTTGAGCACTTAACGTTAACTGGCTTAACCTTTGCATGGTCTTTGAGCCTGTAAAGTACTAATTTTTTTTTAGCAAAGTCTTTCTTTGGAATCGTCAGAAATGATTTATGTTTTCTGCCCTTTATATGTCTGCTTTTAAAATTTACCAGACAAATACTAGCTATGAAGATTTGTGTGTCTGGTACTTCAGTACTTCTTCATATAAGATAACCACGTGAGACTAGATTCTTTTTACAGTATGTTATAAACAAGTATGGATATAAATATATACATATGTATGTGTGTATGTATATATGCAAACTTCAATTTCTGGCAGTCCATAAGCCCAGAGCATGACTTGCCAATGTGTACTTAATGTGTTATGGACTTCAGAGGCGATCAATAAGCTAACTGAACTGCACCAGATTAATTTTCTGGGGTTTTCTTCAGACTAGAAATAACTCAATAGGACACATCACGATGATCAATTGACCTCAGCATATCTAGGTTATAAAATGTGTTCCTACTGCTGGACTGGACTACCTTTAAAAAAAAAGGAAAAAAAAAGAAAAAACAACCCTACTTTATTTTAAAGGTTATTATAGCAAGTAGTAAATTTATCTCCTACCTTGTTAAAACATCCAAAGGTCTAACCATTTCCACTAACAGGACCCATGTTTTATTTCAGGATTAAATATGTCTGTCTTCAGACCCCTGCTGTGGAACTCAGCTGCATTTATGCAATCTGTCATCAAACTGGTATGCATGTTCAAAAAAATACTGAAGTCATTTTGACATTTTGAAGGCATCTATGAGCTTCATCTAAGTAACTTGAACTTGTAAGACCGGAGGAGGGTACTAAACTGTGGCAGGACCCTGTAGCTGACCACTGTCCAGGCATCTTGGACAGAGCTGCCAAGGGTGCAAAGTGACAGAATACTCACTGGGAACAGGACAGATGGGCATCCACTAATGCTTACAACAAAACTGAAGTTAGGTGAGTGGAAAGATATGAAGCTGTACATATTACTATCAATCATCTTTTGTTCTACATACTTTTTCAAACCATAACACTTTGTTTGAAAGATGCTGTTTGTATGACACTGACAGTTAATAGTAATAGTAATTCCCGAAGGAAATTGTTCTAATCTCCCAAATTCAGACCAGCTTTCCATGTCAAAACTGTTCCGAAACGGCTTAACATTTCATCATAATAATTCTCCTTTTCCAGTTTCAATGCAACTAAATATGTTGTCATCTATGGCTTCATCTCACTGATGAGATGGATTCAAGAACAGGATAAACAGCTACAAACTTCACAGACCCAGAGTCTTGAACTTAGTCCCCCTTTTCTGCCTATAAGTCAGAGAAAGAATTTTTCCTACCAGTCATAGTCTGTAAAGGTAAGATATGTTATGGAGCATCAGTTATTCAGAACCACAATGACAACAGTCATTTAAATTAAGAAGAAAAAGAAGAAAAGGAAGTAGAACAAATATTTTTACTACCAAGAGCACAGTGCTCTAGCACAAAAATTTGTGTGATAACCATGCCAGCTGAGGCTCTTTAAGTTGATTTACCCTGAAGTAGGGTAAACTCATATAATTCCACAGCTAAATCAGCTGTGATAAATTTTGTATCTGGGTACACAGAGTTAGGTGCCACGAGATACATATGGCTCAGGTCTCATTTGAATACCAATAATTTAATAGTGGTTTAATCAATTTACAGGAGAGAACAATTATTTTTCATTTACTGGAGCAGCTTTGTCAACTAAGAGAAATCCCTTCATCCTGTTAAGCCATTTCACACAGAGAATATGTGCAAAAGGGAGTAGAGCCTATTTCAAGGCACTCAGCAGTCAGCCAAACTGACATCTGTCTGACAGGTGACACATTCCTCCTTGCAAGTTTCCAAAATGTAACACAGTGCGTAGATAGTTATGTAATGTTCACAACTCCTAAGGGGAAGACAAGGATATCACACAGAAGAAGCTCTTGTACACATAAAGCAAGCCAATATTCAGATTCTGTCAATATAAATGAGTTGATGTCTGTTTCCTAGTCTATTGCGGGAAAGAAAAAGTATGCACTCAGCCTCTTCCCTGTCATTTCTGGCCTCCCCTTTTTCAGAGAGTCAGCAAAAGAAGAGGCGGTACCATACACAGTGCCCTGGACTAATTATTTATTTATGGCAATTGTTCAAGTATTAAGCAGCCAGAATACTTAAACAGTGAATGTTACCTCCTTCCACAAAATGTTTAGAGTCCGAATTAAATGGATCTGAATTAAATTTATCATAAAAGGAAAGCTAAATATATAAATAAATAGTAAGCTTACATAATTTCCCAGTGAAGCTCTGTTTCACAGAGGGATTTAAGCATCTGCTTCCAGTGAAATAAGTGCCTTCCGCTATTTACAGGTACAGACCAAAGCTTTAGTGCACGTATCAGGATCCACACATACACCTCTTAGGTCCATCCAAGTAGCTCTCTTTTTAATGCTTTCATCAAGTGCAATAGAGTTGAGGAATTCTGAAGAGCAGTTTGAATGAATCAAAGAAGGATGTTGGTTTATATAAGCTCAGCAATCCCCTCTGGAGAAAAGCGAGTAAAGAATGAATAGATGGAAAAATTATGACCCTGCAAACTTATTTCACTAGACGATAAAATGTTCTTCTTCAGCTCCAATTTGTTTCCCTTTTGTGACTTTCTGACTCCAGCACAGAGTGAGTCACTTCATTTCTACACTAATTTCCCCTTCTGCTTTCTTGTTTATTTAGTGTGTACTCCACCTCTCTTCTCAGGTTAATTTCTTTGCTGAATTGTGAAGCTGCTAATTAAAAATCAAGACAGTATTTATGAATAAATTGTGAGCAGTAAGTAAGAAAAATATTCTGTATTTAAAAAGATTAAATACTCTGAAACGTAGTGAAAGGAATGTTCCTGAAAAACTCTTTTTTTTTTTCCCCCTGAAGAAAGAGGAAAACAGAAGGTGCTCAGCCTATTGTTTGGGCTACTGAAGTCACATTTGTGATGTAGTGTAAAATTGATCAATAATGCATAGTTCTTTAAGAAGAAAAGCAGCACTAGCTAAAACATAGTACTCTAATATCTTAAGTACAAAGTTAGCAGTTCTTTGGTACGTTCTCAAAAGCTTTTCTCAGGCAAATCAACTATTCAAACTGAATTTGTCTGCTTGGAATTAAGTTTGATTTCACAAAGACAAAATGCCTTCATGATTTACAGGCAGAGGGGATTCAGATGATTGCATCTGGTGATTTCATGGTCATTATTATAAGCCTTCTGGACAGCTTCTGCCTGGAGAAGACATAGATCTCATATTCCACAGAAAATGCTGTACTTAAGGCACAGTGGCATGAGATCAAGGTTGGAAAGTCTACGCAGAAGATGCTGTGCTCTTTTTTGCTCAATAAATTAGCAGGTGTTTTTTTGTTTCCAGATGTAATACAAAGTTCCCAAATATCTGATAAATTTTCTTAAGACAGAAAAGGTTGCCACAAGGAAAGGACTTTCAGATACATGCGAAAATCCCCTGCTTCCAGAACCTGGAAGATAGGAGTACCTAGAGATTGCTCTCTAATATTGAGTTGTGGCTGGCCATTCAGAATTTGACCAAAGCTTCCAGGGAGGGTCTGCTGGCTTCCTGAGCACATCAATTCATCATGTTTTTACTGCATTCATCACTTCTCTGCTGGTGTTCTGTTCAGACTACTCTCTGTTGCTTGGGTGGACACAGTAGGTCAAACAGTTTCTTCTTGCTGACAGCACCTAACTTGGTGCTAGAGCTAGAGCAGTCTGGGGCAATTGCAGATACAATATCAAACCTATAGCCAACATAAAGTGGGGCACAACTGGTCATTGATCAGGACAGTAAGCCAGCTGGTATGGCTGAGGTCTTCCCCATTTGCCATGGCCCTGTGATGAAAGAAATGTGTTGAAATCACAGAGACTGATTCTCCAGATCAAAATGAGTTCTAAGGCAGGAACAAAGACAAATTTCCAGTGATCAAATTCGGTGGATTAATAAGAGAACTATAGAGAATAAAGCTGACCTAATTCATTCATAATTCATCCAACTGGATGTGACACACACAGAGAAGGAAATTCCTGTCCAGGGCATCCAGGATGGAACCACTGATACCAATCTCATAAAGAGTTGCAATTAAATTGATGCAGAGGGAGGCAGATCAGCAGACCCAGACTTGGAAGAGTTAAACCTCAGGAACAGCCAGGAACTCAGAAGATTTACCGTAGGTGGAATTTCATTACATGAAGAAACTCATGGCTAGAATAAGCTGCCACAAGAAACAATAGAAGCTACAACTTTACTTTCAAGTCCTAGGAAAATATTTAAAAGAAATAAATATCTGGTAGTACATCTGCCATCTCAAAGGATATCTATCATCCTTTCATCCCTACTGTGTCCTCAATTCCAGCTGCAGGATATTCTTCCCCACTGGACTG
The DNA here is from genome assembly GCA_016647715.1 of Pavo muticus. Lineage (NCBI taxonomy): Eukaryota > Metazoa > Chordata > Aves > Galliformes > Phasianidae > Pavo > Pavo muticus. The sequence continues at coordinate 4,590,495 of JACDJE010000039.1, read as the reverse complement.
TTTGTTTTTTGTTTTTGTTTTCTTTAAAGAAACATCTTTTATAAACTGAGCCTAAGAGTAGTATCTGCTGTTTTTAAATTGCTTCTCTTTACTCACTTCAGCTACTGTTAGTTCCAGTCCAGTCGAACTGATATAGAAGCGGCTTTACTCTGCCTTTTGCCTCTTCTCAGCTCTGGGATCAAGAAAATGACTGTCTCAGCCCCCAGGTTATTTCCCACCATGCTCAGAGCTACTCTACAATGTCGAGCTATGGAGTACAGGGCACCTCAACATCTGCTCCAGGCTGAGGAATATGCTCACATTTAGCCTTCCCTCTCTCTGCTTGGAGAACTGCAAGTTGACATGCAATACCAGAATGTGGCTTCTGACCAGTAGAACATAAGGAATATCATAGCGCTGTGGAAGAGGAGCCTCTAAATCTCTAATCTCAACTACCCCAGCAAAAGAAAAAAGTGTTTAAAAAAAAAACTAAGTTTTGGAAATCTGGAAGTTATGATTCATTTCTGTACAGAGAAGGAGATTACACATGTATCAGTTTCACCATTTGAGGAACATATTTTTGCTATTACCTAAGTAATGAAGCTCCAAGGATAAGAAAAAGGAACTTGGAAGCCCTATTTTCTTTTTATCTTAATCCAGTAGCAGCGGGGGTCGATGCCTTCTAAGTCAACTTATTATAATAAAGAGTTACTAAGAGTTTTCTTCTTGTTGTCAGCTTTCTGACAACTCTTGAATGTGGTAAAGGTGGGCTAAGGGATGATTAGTCACCACCTGCCTCTAACAAACAAGTTCTCTTGAGTGACTGATGTGAAATGATTAACTATGAATAAAATCATTTGAAGTGCCAGCAATCCTGAAGACTATCTATCTGTTGGCAATCAGATTCCATTTCTCTTCAGAGAAGTTGTCTTTAGCACTGTTTCACAATGCAGCTCCACAGCTACATGATCCAGCCCTTCGTATCTCCAGATGCAACATGGACAAATCCAGGGCAAGATGCACATTGAATGGTCCATGCTCAATACATAAAAAACATTGTATTTTGCTTCATGTCTGATGAAGCCTATTTGGACCATTCAAGAACGCTAGACCTGGCCACCATTCACTGACCCCGAGCAGCTTCCCCACACAAGATTAAGGGCACACATCCCACCTGCAGTGCCACAGTCACAGCTGGGACACTGCAGCTGCCATTCAGAGCTACACCTTGCTTCTTGAAGGGTGTAAGGAGCTTCATGTGCTTCTTCTGCAGTTTTGTGTGTGTGTGTCAGGTGTGTTTCATGTATAAATAGTATGAATAGTAACAACAACATGCATCATTCTCCTTACTGATTCCCTTTAATTCCTGTTCCTTTCTAAAATCTTAATTTATCAAGTTCCCAGCCTTGTTCTTTGAGTCCACTGCACTTCCTACCTTCTTTCTCCCATCATCTCTATTTAAGTTGCCTAGCCTCCCTATTCCTCCCATGTGTCAACATTAGCATATATTTCGCCCCCAAAGGCTTATATTAAATTCATAGAAAATCTGAGCATATACACATACATACGTACAGAGGAAAGCATTAGAAAAGCATAGCAAGAAAACTTACTTGCGAAAAAGTCAATAAACGTCCTTAAGCTTTCACACTCTTCTGGCAGAAAATGTTTCCCTAATTTGTTAAAATATTTGTTAATAGTAACATGCAGTCCAAAAGCCAACCCACACAAAACACTGCAGGCTGGACTGCTGGTACCTTAACTAATTATTAAGCCCATTGTGCCTTGGGCTGTATTCAAAACTGAGTTTGGCAGCATCCCTTTATCTTTTAATTTGGAATGTCTCATTCCTTTCCTTTGCTGGACTTGTCTTCTATCACTTTTCATAAATACACTGGGCACCAAGGGAACGCTGGCAACATTCATTCAAAAGACCTGCTAGAAGAGAGAGCTGAGGATGTTAACTGATGCCCATGTAAGATAATGAAGATAAGGCTTGAAGAGCAAACATGGTGATTAACAAAGAAATAAGCAGAATTATCTGTAAAGCTGAGAGTTTAGTTGTAGTAGTTGAGACATCAAATGCTGCATGCACCACCCTGTGCAGTCATGGCATGACAGCTCCATTCACATTTATGTTAAGACAAGACTGAGCTAAATCTTGATTTTCACCCTTTTCTGGTAGGTGGGATGTGATCTCTTCTGAGTGGGGACTATGTTCTCTTCCATATCAACCTGATGCTTGTGGGCAGCTTGTTACATTTCCACTTACTTGCAGACTTTGTGGAGCTAAAAAAAAAAGGTAGATTTAGATTAGATATCAAGAAGTTCTTCACTATGACAGTGGTGAGGCACAGGAACAGGCTGCCCAGAGAAGCTATGGATGCCCCATCACTGGAAGTGTTCAAGGCCAAGTTGGATGGGGCTTTGAGCAACCTTGTTCAGTGGAACGTGTCCCTGACCATGGCGGGGGGACTATAACTAGATGGTCTTTAAGGTCCCTTCCAACTTAAGCCATTTTAAGAATGAGCTAGCAGACCGCTGGATAAACCTCAGGGAGTTGCTGTAGAGATCAGAACAGCAGGAGAGATATATTGTTACTAGGTTGTGCAACAAAATATTGTAGCTGTTGAATTAGCTGATAGGTATAAAGAATTCGCAAGTGACAAGCAACACAAGTTTCTGGAGAACATGCAGATCAGAGCCAACATTGTTATTGTAACAGAGACTCATAAATGGGTGAATCGCAGAGAATTTTAGGCCTTCCAAGGACAAGATATATTTTAGCAAGGCAGATCTACTCATTGAACACACATCTCCTCACCTGACATGGAGTTATGTCCTTTGTAACTTTGACTTTTCTCCTCCACCATTTGGTTCTCCCATACAAGCATCTAACATGCTTGTTGCTCCAATGTCAATTCCTTTTAAAGTACAAAATCCCACATCTGCTGTTCTAAGTTTCCATATCCGCTCCAGGCTGGAAGAGTGTTTTCAGATGATGAAGGAGATTGAATCAGAAAGAACAACTAACTTCTTTTGGCAAAGACTACAGGTACTACCCACTACGGTGGGTGGAAGAGGGTGGAAGGGGCAGAAAGCTTCATATAAATTTTTCCATCAAGCTGGAGAAGCCCATTCTTATGCCTACTCCAGTCCTTGGAACACTTCCGCATGAAATACAGTACAACACAAGCATGTACTTAAACCTGGAAATAATTACCTCTTTATCTATATAGCTCTACTGTGGAGTGAGGTTCTTGGGTGCTTTGCTGTCCGTGTTTAAATTCTGCAGGATGATTACTTATGAACAATCTATGTTGCATCCATTTAATGACATGTTGGGGCACTTACTCATTTAAAAGGCTTTGTTTCCAGTTTTGCCCCCAGATAAACAGACACAGCTGCCATTGAACTGCAGGAACATGGGAAATTCAGATGATCTTGACACCCACTACCCTATAAATTCATCCTCTGTCAAATAGTACAGGACAGACAAACAATTGTTAAATCCACTCTGAGACTAATCTGGTCTTGTTTTAACAGGCAGAACAGTTTGAGTAGTTCTCTGAGGTTGGATTTTGTATTTTGCAAAACAGAAAAAAAAATCATTCTTTTCAAAGAAAACTGACCGAAGAAAGGATCTCCTAGGACATCTTCCTTCCCCTGATTAGAACTTTTGATTTGCTGGAAGTTTCACAGACACACTTGATAACACTCAAGGTCACAGTAACAGTCTGCAGAAGCAGCTCTGAAAAGATGTGTTAAATCAAGCAGATGAGGTGCCTTTAGTGCTGGTGAAGGAGAACATTTTGTGCTTCTGCAAGCAAGAATAGCTTACAGAGTGAATGGGGACTCCAAACAGGGGAAGGAAAGAGTAAATCAAGCAAATGTCAATTACAGTGAATCCACAAAAGCTGTACATTTTATGAACACATGATGATAGCTGCAGAACTGACAACTATATTCGTATTACCAGTGATGCTTTTAACTATCAAGTTTTCACCTCATTTTCAACGGTCTTGATGTTAGTGAAGTAACTACAATAGAAAGTAATCAGTTAACATGTATAAACTGTCACACTGTCCTTCTCAACCAGTATTTCCAAGAAAAAATACAAAAACAATTACAGCAATAACAAACCACTAAAAGCTCAACAACAATCTGCATACCAGCATTACTCTCCTCTGTCACTAAGAGCGAGAAGGAAGATATGACAAGTTCGTAGGAAATCTTGATAATGAATAAAAGCAGTTTTATTCATATTTATATTTAGCAGTTTTTTTATTCTACATCTTAATGAAATTATATGAAGAGGAAGAATAGATGAAGAGAGTTTTGTTGAAGGTAAAGGAAGGAAAAATCCTCACTCAAAATTAATTATAGTTTGCGGGTCTGAAGTTATCTTCGTTTCAATGTTTTTGACCTGAATTTTCACATCTCAGCTCTTGATCTTAAACTAATGCTACCTCAAGCAGAGTTAAATCTATTGTTATAATTGTTAATTAATTACTGTTGGCTTAAAATGCACTGACAGCATTTTTATTGCTTTACAGTCAGAGTATTCAGAAAGATTTCATGTTTCCATTAGAAATTTAAATTTCTTCAAATGCTTTTAATGTCTTAAAAAGTATTGCAGGAACTTAAAAAGTGGCCAGTAGATGAGTCTAGGTGTCAGAGCTATTATCTATGAGCCCGACCTAAAGCCACAGATATCAGCAGTTTTTTCATCTGACTTTGTAGAAGGACAGATTAGGATTCAGCACTAACCTAGTCCAACAGTTTAGTACAATGCATACAACTGGCCTTGCACAGCCTTATACACACACTTGTATCATCACAATAAAAATAGCATGCTAACAATAAATGTGCTAGAATTCAAAGGTCTCATTATTCTTTAGCACCCCAATATGTAGTAGAAATTCTGGTCCTTGATGCCAAGTGTTTTCAATCTCACCAGTTGGAAATGGCATGCCTATATTACAAGTAAGTGTGCTTTTCACTTAAGCACTTTTGAAAATTGCCAAAAAATGCTCAAAGGTGGCAAATATGTAAATGAGTTTATTTTGATTCTTACCATAGAAAGTCTCTGTGAAGATGATGCAAAGTGGTGTTTTTCTCCAAAGGGATGATTTGCACAACGAAGTGGCCCAGATTATAAATACTGTAGGAATGGCACAATATACATTTCCAAAAGAAAATTACCTGTTATCTTTTTCTGTTTGTTAGCAGGCATGATCAGGATGGTGAGGGTAAGATTTCTTGTACCTGTGTTAGAAGTAACCAGACTTAAGAGACAAGCTGATGTGTCTGTGCTATGAAAAGCTATTTCTTTCATTGAAGAAAGATAAGGATAATAAAAATAACAATAATATTAAAAAAAAAAAAACACAAGGAATACCTTTAACAACAGAATAAAAAATAACTTATTCAGTTGAGGCCTTTTGTGTAGAATGGGCCCAGGTGCTGAGAAGACTTTAATTAAAAGCATCAGACTGGCCTGGAGCCACCAAGATGGTTTTTTCCTCTCTCTCATACTGACACAAAGAGGAATGTTCTGTTTTGTGTAATGTTGCTCTAAGCAAGTGACTCCAGACAGGGTAAGAATGCTCCTCTTGAGGATTTGCTGGTTATTGCATAGTGGGATTGGGCTAGGGAGGGGTTAACCACTCCTATCCCATAGAGCCACTTGATTGTTACTGGGCCTGAAAGAATTAAATCATAAATCTAATTAAAAGAGAACAAGAATGTAAGGCAGCTTAGAAGCAGAGCACGGTAAAATAGGGTTGTTTCTTCCCAAGCAGCCCTGGATGCTCAAATAGTTTTAGGCAGTGTGGTTCTTAAATTTATATTTGATGAATTTTAAACTAATTTCTGCAGTGTTCAGTGAAGAACTGCAGAACAGCCTTTCATGTCACTTACACATTTGACTGAGGCTTGGAGATGAAGACCATACTAGCATAGAATGATGAGGCAAAATTTTAGTCATACTGTCCCAGGAAAACTCCCACCAAGGGAGTAAATGATGACACCTTCAGTGAGCACCTCAGCCAAGAGATCAGGAACAGGATTCAGGACACCTTTCCTTCAGCTAACATCAACCCTTTCTACAGCATGAATCAAAACCAGGAGAGGCCCACAGAGCAAGCAGAAGCTCCAGCAGCTGAAGGATGAGTTCTACATCTTTTTCAAGTCTTCAGAAGTGGCTAAGGAGCTGCAGGTGCCTGAGGAGCTGAGACAATTCCTTTACCAGTACTAGAAGCTGAAAAGAAAAGCCAACTTCAATAAGCCTTTGATAATTCCAAAGAAGGATGAGGAGGACAATCTGGCCAAATGCAGGATGTTTTCATCAGAAGACTGCAGTTCTTCATGCACCTCTTGCAGGATCTGGAGTGAGTAAGCCACTGCACTGCTTGTGCAAGGTGTGCTGAGCTTCATTAGCTGAGTTTCCTACCTGCTCAGTTATTGCCCTTGCATGCAGGCACTCTGTGCTGCATCCTAACTTGAAGTTGTACTGATAAAAGACAGTTAATGCTAAATTTCTGTTTAAATTCAGAGCAAATTGGGTTATACCATGTACTGACTTTTTACATGGTCAGATAATGATAAGACAAGGGGAAATGGTTTTAAACTAAAAGAGAGGAGATTTAGGTTAGATACTGGGAGGAAATTCTTTACTCAGAGGGTGGTGAGAAATTGACACAGGCTGCCCAGAGAAGCTGTGGATACCCCATCAAGGCCAGGTTGTGTAGGGCTCTGGGCAGCCTGATCTACTGGGTGGCAGTCCCATCCATGACAGGAGGATGGAAATGGATGGTTACATTCCAACCCAAGCCATTCTATGATTCTATGGAGAAAAAAAATCATTCCGAAGCCAGTCCCATTCAAGTCTGGCAAGTAGTGATAGATGAAGTAGCAAGTTCTTGGTGGATTTTAAGAGTTTTAAAAGCAGGACAATTAATTATTATGAACACAGTCCATGCAATTGTAGCGAGAGTGGCATTGTCAGCTAAAAAGACAGTTTAGTGGCCCAGAGAAGACACCGTTTAAGAGGCAAGTGGCTAGATGGAGGGGAATGGAATTAGTGAAATCTGCTGTTTCTCATTTGTTTCTGTACCTGTTTTGTGGATCAATGGGAAATCTGTTTCCAGTGTTGCCAGCTCGCCATTTGTCAACCTAAGCAAACAGACCATTTAAAGAAACGTCATTGCGTCGCAGGAAGCCAGTGCTCATTCTGTTCTGCTAGCTGTCTCACATGCCAAGATTAACACCTGTGGTAGGAAAAGTAACATAACCACTAACACCGTGCCTTGGCGTTCTCACCAGCCCAGAACAGGCTCTTGCTTGGTATAGCCAAGTACATTCTCTTCCCCCCACCCCTCACTGCCAGCTCCTTCTCCCCAGGAAGGAGAGATTTTGAAACATTCAGAGGTAGATGAAGACCACCAGTTAGTGCAAACTGTCACGGCTCCTCGGACTTCTTACACAAGCTAAGAAACTGGTGCCAAAAGAGTTATTTTCTGTAGGGAAAGAGGAGAGTATAAATTTAATCCTCACACTCCATTCCATTGAAGCTGGCATGAGCCGCCACTGCTGAGTGACTGCTGTTTATGTGTCCCACTTCCAGCAGGTTTTATGAGCATATGTTATATCTACAGGAGATCTGTGTAGGGAGAGGAAACAGACACTATGGAGCGATCTGTCTTCACCAAATTGAGAAATGCTTAAAAAAGCACTTTTTACACATGAAATCAGAACTGCCCCAGTGCTGAGGAATGAGTTATACAGGCAAATTTGGGGACCATGGGGGCATTGCTAGCAGTGAAACTGGAGCAGTTCTGCTGGGGTGGTAGAGAAGAGAATGGGGATGATCTAACTCTGCCCCCTGTCAGGAGCCGAAGTCCCTCCATGGAAATCTCTTCTCTATCAGTTCACTAAGGACAAAAAGGTCCAGAAGGTGTGGAGGAGATCTTGAAACTGCAGGATCTGCTAGCATGGTGACCTTGCTACAGGCTTGCTGTGGAAGCGTTCTGTCCGCAAAGCTCACACAAGCATCAGAGCTTGGACGATGGCTTTAAGTGACCTCCCTGCAGAGCTGCAGATGGGCCTAGAGAGAAAAGCACTTTAACAGTCTCTGCAGTAGTGAGCAGCCAGCAAAGGGCAACATATCTTGTCGAAGACACCAAGATCAAAGCTTGAGAGCAGAAAAACCTCAGTCATACCCTTAAAAGTCACAACTGTTTTGTCCGTTTTGTACACATTTGGTTTACACTGTAGCAGCTCCATGGAAAATGGGTAACTCACTCAGGATTGTTCGTTTTAAGATGCAAAATATCCTACATACCTTGGTAATCCCTGTTAGTCAGTTCTCGTATTTCTTTGTGTTTTGTTGTTGTTGTTGTTTCCTTTAAATCAGCTTAACTGGGACACAGAGATAAATCTTAAAGCAGAACATGGTATTAATGTTGAGTTTGAACAGTTGAAGACCAACACTGCTAAACTTTGCTAGCAGGAAGACTAAGTCCTGCTATCTAATATCCAGCTCATTTTAAGAAAGAGCTTAACTGCACTTATTACCACAGTGGCTGGCTTTCACTTATTTTGAGCAAGCCCATAAAGCACATTTTCAGCCCTTTTTCTTCCCCTTGCCCCCATCAGTGCAAATATTTTCAAGCCTTTCTCACACAGAACTAGTGCAGGATTTTGAGGAGAGTTAATGAAATGATTCCTTGGGCAAAAACTCAAATGTGAATGCTCTACTTCAGAGTGGACTTAAAATGCAGCCAGGGAACAGTGTTCAAACTCCCAAACCAGCACAGAAAAAAAGAGAGTAAGGCAAGGAGAGGAAGCAGTTTCTGTTTTTCTGACCTTGCTTTCCACTTGGGGGGACAAAACACCAAAACAGTTCTTCATCAAGACACAGAACTCCTGCTCTCTGCTCAGATAATTAATACAATAACATTTCTAATACATGTAGAGAAAACTAGACAGCATTATTTTCTGTACCCTTCTAGCAATTGCTTTCAGTCATTTAGTATGGCTGCAGTATCTGAAAAACAAAATCAAAAAGCAGCGATCACTTCAAGAAAATCTCTTGTTAAAATGGTTTGTCACAGAATTCTCTTGCATGAAGATTCACATATCCTTTAAAATAAACTCAGAGAAATTAAAATCTTGATACAGGACTAGCTCCAAAGTCTTCTGAAATGCTATAGTCAGGGCCTTACAGTCTGGAATACTTTTCCATACTCAGCGTCTTTTCTTTCAACTTAGGAATAACTCCAACATTTCTGTCTACACCTCCAATTATCTGAAATAAAGTTCAACATGGAAAACTCATCTAGAGGGGAAGTATGTGTTTAAAATACCTAATTTAGGTCACTTAAACATCAAATTCACATTCTCTAATACAATCATATAGTTCACAGAGGATCAGACTTTTAAGCTACATTTAAGCATTTGCAGATCAAATGATCTTTTAGAAAACTTCATTTGGCCTTTAAAAATAGATTCTAGTATCTAATTTTCAGTAAGCATGCAGATGATACTTTTGTATAGTAGATTAAGCCAGTGACCAATGGCTTGATTTTCTAAATGGCTCTTCCCAATGAAAAACGTTTGAGCCAAAAAACTGCAGTGATAGAAAGCAGCCATCAACCTCTGATACATCAACGTTAGTCTGCAGCTCAGAAGAGCTTAACGCTGAAAGATGATACATCTGTTAAACATCTTGCCATTTACGAAATGCTCTCAGATTGTATTCCATGAATCAGCTTCTAGGTACTCATCTTCAGGCTCTTTTAACCCACTCTGAATACAGTACATCTTCAGTGATATGCTCAGTTACTCTGGGATCTGATGGCAAGATGTCAATCAAAGAAAAATAACATATCCTGCATTTCTTATTACGTAATTACTAATACAAAAGACAAAATACTTTGGAACTAAAAAATGTTTATGTGCTTCTTCCCTTTTCACCTAAACCTAGCATGTAAAAATATGAGCTGACATTCTCTCATGCTTCAGGATATGAATCACCTGTTGACAGATTTAGAAAGAAAAGTTCCACTAAAAACAGTTATATGCAGATACCCTCTGTCAGGTTTCTTGTACTAGGATCCTAGAGTATTATTGAAATTGGAGAAGAGATGGACACACTGCTCATCTTTTGCTACCACCAGCTGATGGCCCTCTGACCCTGTGATGCTCTTCTCTGCACTGCCTTGTATATTTTGCTGAAAAGTTGCTTATAATTACTCTTTGCATATCTACCTATATTGAAATCATATACCATTCCAAGTATTTTTATGGTGCTTGGTTAAAGCACACAACTGGAAAAAACTTTCTTGATGAAAAATGTGGGGAACTCATTACGTTATAACCATTCAAGCTATTTGATTTTCCACACATAAACCACTATATTGCTCATTTCTCCAGAACAGAACTTCAGTTGGAACCGTTACATTTACCACAAACAGCTTGCAGAGGACAGGTGAAATTCTGGTCCTGCAACCTAAGCAAAAACTTACTCTGTGTCAGGGAGGGTGGAATGTCACTTACTATTACAGCATCCACACAGCCACCAGCCAGCTAGTCTTTCTCCTCTCTAGTGGGGATTTTTAGCGCATTTTTCACAATCATACTTTTAAAGTTCAGGGCAGAAAACGATACCTAAAAGCAAGAGGGTGAACTAAGGGGAATTTATACTACAGTAAAGACTCTGTACTCCTTCGCAATATGACCATTCTCAAATTCATTTCAGAATGACTTAAATACCACCTAATTACATATCTGCAGGCTGTGGAATAGGCCAAGAACCACAACATAGGTACAGTCAAAGAGACCACACAAGCACCATAAGAGGAGTTGCCTACTATCAGTCAACAAGAATCACAGAATCATCAGGGTTGGCAAAGACCTCCAAGATCATCCAGTCCAGCTGTCTACCTACCACCAATATTTCCTGTCTAAATAATGTCTCTTTGTGCCACATCTAAACATTTATTGAACACCTCTAGGGACAGTGACTCAACCACCTCCCTTGGCAGTCCATTCCAGCACCTGTCCGCTCATTCAGAGGAGTTTTTCCTAATATCCAACCTGAAACACCAGACAGGCCTGCTGGTGGACTTTAAGATATCTGAATGTGGCCCTCAGTATCACTAAGCTAGAAGTTGCCTATTTTACTTTCACAGGGAGTAAACAAGGAAGGCTCTAGCTAACACATCAGCTTGCTCATCTGAATTTTGTGACACAAGCAAGCTCTCGGTCTCTGAAAGCTGAAGCTAGTGAAACCTCTGTTATCCATAAAGTCATTCCCATCATCTAGCCGTGCTAGAGGACTCGAAAGCCATAACACATCATGTTACTGCAAGAATTCTATTTTGTTATCAAAATGAGATGTATATAGCTTGCTTTTGTTTCCCCTTCATTACAGGGATTAGAGAAAAACCAAAATGAGCAAAATGTATGTCTACAGACAATACGTCTAGAAACTCAGTCCAGCAGTAACTCAGTTGCTTGCAGTTATCTGCCAGATGTTGAGTATGATGAGGGCTTTTATTAAGCCAGGGAAACTCACCATATTATGCTGACCTCCAAAACAATTGTCCAGGATATCCATTAATGCAACAAAAGACTTAATAACAGTTTCATTTACTTCACTTAAAGAGTAATTTAAAGAAAGGAAACTCCACATCTGCTTTCTTCCTGTGCAGAAGAGCCATGAAGCAGGTAGGTCTGTCTCCAGCAGGGGCTTCTTTCCACCAGAATGGTCCCCACCTGAAAGGGAGGACACATGGCAAGCTCTGGCACTCCTCTTCTGCACAAGACGTATACTCCTGCAGCCTGTGGCTGATGGGTGGCCTTGACAGGGCCCTGGGTGCTGTTGTTAGCTGGACAGCTTATGAAACAGTCACACTAGGAGCAATCTTGCATTCATTGGAAGAGTTCAGTGTCATGGTCTGCTGAGATGCAGACTTGTCTAGTTACAAAGATACTGTCCATACTGTAAATATCATTCTTACACTCAGTCTCCTAGGCTTCACGGCAGCAAATAATGCCAGCCACCTACAATAAATTTTGTTCACTGACATGCAAAGTCATTGCATTTTTAATAATATGCAAAATTATGGGCTGATCTGTGAGCCCAGACATTGTGCTAGCACAGGAAAAATAAATTCATCTCTTGCTGTGGCAAGTCATGGGATTGTTGTGCAATTGCCCATGGCTTCTTTCTCACAGTGAAGGAATACTGACTAGTCTGAGGAATCTCAGAGGAAATAAACTGAAGTTATTTCTCATGTGTCTAATCAGGATCTTTTTTTCCACATAAAGAGTGACCTCTCCAGTGCACCTGCATTTTGTAGACCACAAAAGCACAGATAGGTTGGTATAGTGTTAGAAGGATTTTTAAACGCAATTGTACAAAACTAAAAATTCCAGAAGTGAATCAAGCAAAGTATCTCAAAACTTTGGAGAAAGCTGTTCCCTGAGTATTTTGTGTGTGTGAAAGGACAGTTTTCATTTATTATTTTTTTTTTTTTCTACAGAAGGTAACGTCTTAAGCCTACCCAAAGCTGTTTGTGACTACCTGCTGTAAGTCTGTTGCCATGACCATATCTTGACTGCAGAGTCAGACCATTTGCCTTGATGTTAATGACTTTTGGGCTAGTCTTGCTTATGTGAGAGCACTCTGTGAAATAACACCTGTACTACACACAGAGATCGGCTTTCTGCACATAGAGATCAGATTAGCAGCTGGGGAGTGGAGCTAATAAAGTGTAGCTAATATTCCCTTGTGAGCCTGCTAAATTGAGCTAAAAATGTCACGCTGCTCAAACTAAAGGGCCTTGCATGTAGAAAAGATTTGTGATGATAGAAACAAGTTCTAAATCCAAATAATCCTGTAGTGAATACAACAATCTCTCTGAGAGTTATGACCTTTGAAGATTTTAGAAAGAAATACAATTAATATACAATCCAAGCTTATTAAATGATCTAGAGATGATACATTACACTTCTGTTGCTCAGAACCTGAAAGAAGGAAATATCTTTGCACTGCTGTTAGACCTCTCTAGATGAGCAAGCACCTCAAAAAAGGAAGGGCTCAGCAGCTGCTGTCAGCAAGGCAGAGCCCCCTCTGACACAGTCTCTCCATCCTGAGCACCGCAGAGCTATGGTGACAGCCACCACCTCCCTACGTGCTTCGGACACAAGAAGCCTGTAGACAAGAGCCACAGGATTATCCTACTGGCCCTTTCCTGCCCTAGAAACCCTACACTTCTACACAAGCACAATAGAGGCTTTTCCAAAAGCCTGTTTCAACATCTAAGTCTCCTAGTAGGCAGCAAAGCCAATTTTTTAAATACTATTCTCTGTGAGTGAAGCCAGAAATATCTCTGTCTTACAAGACCAGAAGTGAAATGCCAGAAGACAGTAAGCGTTGCACCTCTGAGATACACTGACAATCCAAATTTCTCTTTACATTAAAACAGTAGACAAAGTACCATGAGATTATTCATGTCTACACAGCAGTACACAATATACAAAGCCCTCAAGTGATGACAACTGAGTCCACAACTGAAGTGGAATAGGGTACTGGTGCCAGCCAGCCCAATCCCCACTGACAGCACAGTGCTGCTCTTGCACAGCAGCTGCCAGACTCATGCCAATACCAGACCCACTGCTTTTGGATCAGGAGCAGGGTGCATAGGCTGCAAAGGAAGTAGGATCAAGCCCAATGTTTGGGCCACTTTTGGGTCACTACACTTGGAATGCTTTTTTTGAATTCCAGAATATATTTTTCTCCTCTAGATGTGGTATCTTGCTGATCTAGTACTGATAATGCACCTGCTTGCAATTAAAGGATATGGTGCAAAACCACGGGTTTTATAGAAACAAGCCATGTAGGGAATGCATTTATGTCCATAGGTGAGGCCTAAGTTGATTCTTGCACAGAATGATTAAAGCATAAAATAGGAATAAGGCCAACTGTCTTGTTATGCCTACCTTTCTTTCACTTATAATTCTTTTACACTTTTTGCTTTATCTCTCACCTTATTGCTTTTCCAGAAATAAACCTAGGTGACTCTTAAGCTGATTTATGCTTCTTGCTTCAATTTCCTTTCCTGGTAGCTTCTTCCAAATATCAACTGGAATTTTTGAATTATAATATTCTCAACTTTTTGGAGCAATTTATAAATTTTAGGTGTGGTCACAGTACTGGAATTCTCACCTGAAAAGAGAAAGCTGGAACTGAAACCAAACTATCTATCTTTAAAGTATGTTCTTCAGTTTGACCTGCTCCCCTTTTATTCTCCAACCTAGGAAATCTTTGCAATCACAAATTGGGCATAATGAGCCCACAGATTTTTTTGGTTTTGGATACACACAATTTTTCAGGTCAAAATTTGCCAAATTGGCAATGAGAGGAAATATGTAGATACCACCCTCATAGTTGTCACTGCAGACATTACTCTTGGGATGCTCTTCATGTTTCTGAGAGTAAAATGCAGGTGCCAGTAACACTTTCTCATGAAACTGCGCATTTTCAAATCCATGTAATTTAGAGGCAGCTTCCTCTGAAGGGAACAAAGATTAGGATTTGCAGATGTCTTCATTTTCCATGCCTCCAGATCTAATCTCCTAAGGTGAGGTTGGCTCTTGGGTTCTCAGTAAAACTAATGAAAAGAGTTTCAGTGATATTTTTTATTTCCAGAATTGCCATTCTGCCAGACATAGAATGTTTTGTTAATCAGAAAGGTTTCCTACAGCCTGTCATGGAAGAATGCAGAATAACCAAAGGTGTTATTTATAAGGTCTTCAGCTTACCAGAAGCAGCTGGCTTTTTCTCATAGGCCTGGTTAATGCCAGGTTTGCCTTTTAATTACTTTATTGTTGACTTTTTTCTCTCTTGATTCTTTTCTCTTTTTCTTTTTGCTAAAAGAGAGAAATTTCCATTTTCATTCCAGCACATGTGAACTGAAACCAAATTTTAAAACCTCAGAAATACTCAAAAGAAACTGCTGTTTTCTGGCTAATGCTAATCAACAATCCTAAATAGACGTTCCCTTAGAACAATAATCCACTACAAAGAAGGAAAAAATCTTAAAGTGACTGTAAACATTCTGCTGCTTGCAAACCAGTCCCAAACTTATTTTCAAATACATTCCTCTGTCATTGCTTGGGATGCTTCCTAATGAGTTGACAAAAAGCCAGTGACAGTCCAGCACAACAAAAGTTGAGTGCTTCCTTTTTTGGACATTCAAATATTCTCTATTGTTTCATAACTGTTAGTAACACTGCCTCTGTGCCTTTGCCATCCAGCAAGTCTGTCTCTCTCAGTGACTCATTCAGGTTCTGGCACCGTGTGGGATCACAGAGAAGCATTAACAGCAAACATTTAGTGACATACGAAGAGAAGAGGAAGAAAAATGCACAAATCTGTTGCATTTTCTCAAATTTGGTGAGTTTTCCACTCATACGGGAAACTTAAGATACCTGGGGTGACCACACTGTATTCTCTGGATACACAGAACGCTGAGATCCCAAAGAGCATAAGTTAGTGAATGCTATGTCATTTCACGTTCTTCCTATTAAAAAGATCATTTATTTCAATGGTATACATTACTTTTGTTTTCCATGCTATGTATGTCTTGTTTTTCTTTGCTGTCTTCCATAGAGTGAAACTTCATGGTTATGGAAAGTTGCAGCTGCTGAGTAACTTCGCTCTTCCAGGGATCCATCAGCTAGCTACAGATTTGTAATGACTTCACCTGTCTGGGATGTGCAAGAACACTCATTTTGAGATGGTTATGATCAATGCATGCCATAGCATATATATCATGTGTAAAATCCTTTCACTTAAAAGGCAAGAAGGAGATTCATAGAATGGCTTGAGTTAGAAGATCATCTAATTCCGAACCCCAAGTCATCTTTGTCTCCATTATTTTGCTCTGCCGATTTCATTTTTCAGAGCTCCACAGGATAATTGTCGTCTTTGTCCTCCTCAGTTTCTGAGCCTTTGGCAAGGCAAGCAGGCCTGAATAACATACAGAGCTTTCAGGAGTTTAGCCTGAAAGTTAATCCATCATCTTCTATTCCCACACTAGTTTCACAGAAGTCCAACATTTCTGTATTAAAGAGACATCTCTACTCTACAACTTGAAAGACGACTCAAAATACTAGTGAGAGAATTTTTCAGATAACACGGACCTGGTTCTCCCTCTTGATAGAGTGCCAACATTTTAATGAAGTCTTATGGAGAATGGAGTAACACAACCCTGACACTAACAACCTAAAATTGACACAAGTGTTCTGTATATTTTATTAGCTCTTAAAACTAAAACAGTAAAAGTAGTTTTGAAAAGGGACAGAGAGATGAAGAGGTCTGAATAAAACTGAGAGGAGTCTGAGTTTGGTTTATACAAAACAATTTCCTCACACATTTCTTGACTATATGTCACCCTGAACTCCTGTAAAAAGCATTCTCTCATTTCTGCTCTTGAGACATCCACTGAGAGTATGCCAAGGGAGATGGAAGGGTGGGGGTTTAAATATTTTAAATCTATTAAATAAAACAACACTTTTGAAATACTAAAAAACATATGGAAATGTGTTTCCCCCCATATGGGAATTCAGCTGTTCCCAGGAACAGCCTGGGTGTCAGGAGACCAGAACAACATATGAAGAATGTATTAAACAAATGATGGAAGGAGGATTGAATAGCTTGGGGGAGTTGGAAAAATATTACATAACTTTTCATCTTAAGTCCACCCCAGACTGACAGTGCAAATGAAAATCATTAGACTCCAAAGACAGTTTGGTGGTCCATGTGGAATCACTTGGTGGTTTCTCTGGAGTTACTAATAGACAGCTTTCTACATCACAGAAACTTCCATACATTTATCACTCTTTTCAGCAATCTTAGTGGAAGCCAAGAATAAGGGTTTAGGAGAGAAAAACATGTAAGCATATGCTTAAGATTAAGCACCTGCTCAAATACTTTGCTGGATGAGAGCCTTAAAAACTGCACTGCTAATACATGTGGTAAAGACATGAGGAGTAGAAAGGAAAGCCGGAATGCTCATGTGGTACCTGTTCTGGAAAAGGCTTTATTTTCTTTAAATACTTTTTGGCAACATCACATTGTATTTAAAAAAGAAGAATCAAAGCGATATATATATAGCTTTGATTCTTTGATTCTTCTTCTTTTTATATATATATAAAAATATATAAACACACAAACAGCGATATATAGTCAGTAATGGATACCAGGAAATAGCAAACATATCAGTATCTTGTGCTCTCTCTCCTGATGGCTGCTCTCACACCAGGTGCTGATCATGCCGAGTCCCCTCACATGCATGTATTTTCATGTAGTTTCAACTAGCAGATCCTATCATATTTTCCAGTGTTAAAAACACCGAAGCAACTTTCAGGGAAGTCAGTAGATGTATGCAGCAAATTACAGTACCAAAGATCTCACTTGTGTTCTACCAGTAGATACAGTTGTATTACCACAGTGCAGATACATCTACATTGCTTTCAGTTTTGGAGCCAGTTGAAGAGTCACAGGTTTCTCTGCTAAATGCTGCATTGCATGGGACAAATATATCTCCCTCTTCCCTCAGAGCAGGGAATGGAGCTGCTTGTGACCACGCAAGACATTGCCTTAAGTGACAGAAGCAGAGTGTTCATCTGTCCAGTTTTAAGATACATCCGTTTTTTCATTTATATGCCTTATAATTGAAAGGAAGGCTGAATGCCTCAGTCCAAACTCAGAAACTGAGTTTGGGACAAACTTAATTACCATGCAGAATTTACACAAATACCAAAATGGAAAGAAAAAAAAAAGAATAACCTTTCTAACTCACCCAAAAGGCTACATTTAATCTCACCCCTGAAACAAAGGAAATATTTGGGCTATAATTATTCTTCAATTGCACTGAAACAGCATTTGAGTATTTGAAAAAGAAATATTTGCTTCCACCTGACTACTGAGTTCATATATTACATTATGCAGCTAAATACATTAACAGTAAGATAGCCTTTGATCACCTTTCCTCACCTTGTCTGCCAAGGCAATCTAAGAATCACAGGAGCTACTATATGCTACTATATTTTGTCATTCTGAAATGCGTGGAAATATTAAAGCATGTATTGATTGGCTCTTTTAATATGTACAAGATGTTATAAATTACATTAATGGAAAAATCTTACACAATGTTTAGATTTAAAGATGGTAAAAATTAAGAAGATAAAGAAAGTGTGTTTATATTTCTTCTATGATGTGCCTTTTTTTTTTTTTTTTTTAAATGCCACTGCTGTACAATTAGCCTGGACCACTCCCATTTTTGCTGAAATTTATGACCAAAAGTGTTAAATATATGGCAAAGCAAGGAACTGATGACAAATTCTCTGGTCATGAAGTGTTACTCTTTCTTTAAAATATAACATGACAGAGCCAAACCCCCCCCCAAAAACCAATAACACAACCAAAAATAAACAAAGAAACAAGGACATTCTAGAGTATATGTATCACAGCTCACCTTCCTGCCTTCACTTCTCACTACCAAACAAAGTTACACTATTCCAGATCTGCCAAATTCTCAAGCATGAGAACACGGTGTCACAACTTGTCTTGAAGAACAGATCTCAAAGGTGCTTGCAGACAGGTCCCAGCCCAGCACAGGAGGCTAGAGTGCATCTGGGTGGATATAAGCTTTTTCATTGCTTTCCCTTGTCAGCACAACCCTTCAGCCCAATGCCGTTCAACTTCCCCTCCTGCATTCTGCCTCCTGATTTATCTCTGTGCAACCAGTGCCATGGCCCACTTGCCAGGCTTCTAGTCTTGGTCCTGTTCCCAAACCAAAGATGAAATCAGCCCCAGAACTGGACTTTCTCTCTAGTCCCTGTCTAATCTCGGCCTCTCTACACCCTCCTTTCCTGGCTTCCCCTCCAGTTTCTTTGCCAAGCTCGTGTGTCCCCACCCCAATGACAGCCATTCAAATTTGGCTGGTTATACCCTGGCTACCCCACTATTTGACTGAAAAATGTTGCCCAAGTCCAGAGGAGCTCCACCAACCCTCCTACTGCTGCATGATTTCATGAGGCCAGGGTCCAAGTTCTCAGTCCTTGTTAGCTTGCAGTTTATCAAGAAGAAACCTAGAATAGAAAATGTAGGAAGACTCTTATCGCCTTCCATAAGCATTGTGACAAAGCTCCATGACATTAATTACAAAGCCTGAAACAAACCAAATAGTGCTCAGGCACTGCAAAGCCACACTGGAGGGGCAGGTATTAGTAGCTGAAGGTGGCAAGCTGCAAGTTCTAGGATACCATGATGGAAAGTGTAAGAGCTTAAAAAAAAAAAACTATGATTCTGAGCTGCTGAGCTTTCCCCTTAGTGTAGCAACTGGACAGATCAATATGATGGGAAAGGCATTACCACAAAGGTGTGATGATGACAGAAGGACCAGCATAATAGAAAGGTACTATAAAGGAAAGGAAGAAGATTGCTCACCCATATCAGAAGATTCTAGGTTTGCAGGAAAAAGCTTCACCAGGGAGCAATCTCCAGAAAGAGATCCTTCCCCAGTGGCAGTCAGCCCTTAAATAAGGTCTAAGAGAGGTGCACCCAGGCTCCACCCTTTCTGGTCATGCAGCTGAATTGCCTTCACCTGTGCTCCCAGGGCTGACCTGGTCCTTTCCCCAAGTGCTCAATCAGTGGTTCATGCAGTCGCTCAACAATTCCCATACACTCTGGTATTTGGATTCAGAAAGCTTTTCCAATGAATTCCTTGTGAGTTCTACATGCTCTTGTTTCCCTACAGAAAAACACTGTGTTTCATAGGTGTTACTATGACTATCTCATATGAAGATTAATTTGTAGATTTTATGCTGCTAGAAAGATGTTTGGGGCACCTGAGTCAATAGCAAAGGGATGGTAGTCTCTGAGATAGTGGAGACTGATAGGATGGAAGGCAGTCAATTAGTTCAGGCTGCAGATACCTGCTTTTGCTACAAATACATTCCTCATCCCTTTCAAAACACCTCCTTCACAGAAACTCCCTTTTGTCTGTACTCTTGAAAGGGAGATAAGGTGCCACACTCCTTACACTCACTGTTAGCTGTGGCTCCTACACTGAGAGCAGTTGCCAGGCAGCTTAGAGCCACACAGCTTTTCCCAGGCATGCTCCCTGAGCTGCAGCAGCTTTGCAAGCACAGGGCATGCTCCTGTCAGCAAGGCCTTGCTGCAATTCACTCTGCAGCTTATTTCTTCCTCTAGGCTTTTCCAGCCAAACATTTTGAATGTACTTTTCAAAATGAAAGCCTCCCTTAGCCAAGTACTGTACCATTAAAATGTAGTAGTGATACTAAATAAAGATCCATTGCTGTGGCACAGGGTCTCATGGGGCATTTAGGGTCACGCTAGACAAAACACAGCCACTTTTTCCTCCTGTAAGAAACTACAGATTCCACATCATTTAATCTTTTCTAAAGGACTGTTTTGTTTTCCTACACTTTATCAGAAGAATAAAACACACTGACTCAATGAAAAACTTCCAAATTGTTTGGATTGACTTCTCAGTTTGATGCTTTATATTAAAAAAATGCTTAAACCTGAACTGAAATATTATTTGCTTTCAGTCCTTCTACATTCTATTTGCCGAAAACACTGCAAAAATTGTTTCAGGTCAACTCACTTATCCTTTGAACTCCAGCAGTTTACTTTCTAAATTTCCAGAGAACACAAAACCAGATAGATACACAATGTTCTCTCTGAAGTATGCACATGGTTCACAAGACCACCCCTCATGTACAAAATGAAGCTATAATACTATTTAATATTAAAGACTGATTCTGCAGTCTTGTAGAACGTAGGTCCTTGGAGGTAACCTTAATTCTATCTGGTCACTGGAATTACTCCCAGTATGACTGTTGTGTGGTGAGGTGGAAATAAGGCAGCCTAGAGCATGCAGGTGTGCTATGGGCCTGGTGGCAGAGCCAGGAACCTGCAGCACTGCCACATGTTCTGTGAACACCAGGTGCGCGTGACCCGTCAATCTTTCGGGGTTAATAGAGACCATGCCACCCTGCTGGGAGAGTGCACGTTTTCATTGGGATTGTTCAGTGTAAGGAAATAGGCACACCAGCTCCTGCCTTTTCTGTTAATCTTTTCTGACCTGAACCAGCAGAGTTTCTTCTGGTGGACTGGAGAAAGCTAAGGAAGACAGAGAAAACAGTAAGGAAAAGATTTAAATCTGCAGCCAGATGCTAAGAGTACTTCAGCTGTGTAAGAGATTATTATTTTTATACCATTGCCTCAAAGTTTGCTGAGGAACACTGATGGACAAGTCCAGGCAAGTCTTGGGCAAAGGTTGAGAAATCCTTTGTCTGAGGGGCACAGATGGACAAGGCCAGGGGCAACGAAAGAGAGATAAACTGCAGATTAATGGCCGAGAAGCACCCTTTTGTGTGGGCTTATCTCGAAGGAGATGGCCCTCTCAGGAGGTGCTGCACATGACTCTTACCCAAGCGCCCAGGAATGTCACGTAGGCAGAAGAAGAAGGATAAAAAAGGGACAAACAACCATGGTTTTTAGGTTTTCTGACAACAGAATTCCTCATGAAGAACAAAGAGGTTTTCTGACAACAGAAACCTCATGAAGAAGAACAAGGAGAGTTCCTGACATGAGAAGCCTCACGACCTGCCTCTCTCCCTCCTGGACTTGCTCTGCGCTCTACCTGCTTGCTTCCTAAGGCCGGCCATGCTGCTGCTGCTGCTCTCTCCCGAAGAAGAAAGGTGTCTGCCATCAGATTCCTCCCTACGGAATGCCTGCATGCTGACGGACTCTCCTGGGCCTGCTACCGGAGACCTGCTGCTTTCTCCCGGACTTGCACCGCGGCTTCTCCCCGGACCTACCCGGTACCTGCACCGTCTTGCTGCCTGAGACCGGCCACGCTGCTGCTGCCCTCCTCCCCTGAGCCTCTGCCCCGGACCATCGAACAACGGGACCTCTGCTGGATCCTGGTGGTGACTATCCCCGCTTTATGCAATTCTTGCTTCTTTCCTATCTTTTCTATCGCCCGCCTTCCCTTCCCCATCACCTTAATTAGTAATAGTATTCGTCCTCCACTTCCCCATCTCCCTAATTAGGACTTGTAATAAACCTGGTTGGACCAACATTTGAACCGTTGCTTCTTAATCTCACGTCGGGTATACATACATTAAAAGAACCTCATCTCCCTCCTATAAATTGGAGCGAGACAAGCTGACACAGTCGGATGTCTTCCCTCTGTTTCCCCGCTCCAGGTCATGCCTGAGGGGACAAAGAGACAGAGTCCCAAGTGAGTCAATTATGAGATATCTTCCAGCAATCCAGCATTTGTTCTGGGGATAATAATCCTGTGGAAGTGAGGAAGAAGGAACTAGTGAGAAACCTTGGCTTCTGCAGCCCAAGAGGAAACCAAAGCTCTGACAGATCCAGCAGAGAAAAGATGTGTTCCCAAAGAGGGAGAAGTATGGGCCCTTGGGCTGTTTCACCCCAGTCCTGCCTTCCTGTCCTTACACAAATACAAGGACATAAAAAATTGCAGAGTGTGTAGGAAGGAGTTAAACACCAAATACAAGAGTGTTCCCTAGTTTCACCCAAGACACTGCAGGTTTATTACACAAGTTACATGTCATCATTTTTCTTTGAAAGTTAAAGGCTGAGGCCAAGCACTCTTTAGGAAAAAAAAAAAAAAAAAAAGAAAGAAAGAAAAAAAAAACCAACTTTGTCACACACAAATTCTCCTCAAAACTTCTTACTTTAAGCTAAGTGCCAAAAAACGTGCAAGTGCCAGCCAATGACTCATCTTTTAAAAGCCTGTCTTTTGGAAGGTGGTTTTTACTTCAGGAACTTGGGATTGCTTCTTACATACTAAACATTGTGGGATCAATAATTAGGCTAGGAAAAAAGTTTTAAAAAAAGAGGTAGTTTAAATATTTAAACATCAGTCATCTTCAGGGGTTCTGTTAACTAGAAACGTGGGGGAGTTCCAAGAACAGGAAAAAACAGAAAGGCCAAGAATGAGTCTGATGACTCAAAATAGCCAACATCACTTTATATTACTTTAATACTAAAACATATTTAAAATCATTTTGATCTCTTTTTAATAATGGAACCAGACACATACATCACATAGCCTTGGAAAGAGTAGAAATACTATACTTTTTTTTTTTTTTAATCTGGATGCAAA
This sequence comes from Pavo muticus, assembly GCA_016647715.1. Classification (NCBI taxonomy): domain Eukaryota; kingdom Metazoa; phylum Chordata; class Aves; order Galliformes; family Phasianidae; genus Pavo; species Pavo muticus. The sequence goes on along the minus strand of JACDJE010000039.1, from coordinate 4,567,273 downwards.
TGGAAAACATATGATGACATTCCATCTCTTCCTTCCCCTGTGCTATGTTTCACCCATTTCTCAACCCACATTGCACACATACAGCCTTCATTAGTGCTGAAGTTACATGTCATCATTTTGCCATCACGCAAGCCAAACTTCTAAAGGGATTCTTCTAGGGATTTTCTTATTTACACACCACATAAAACCTTATTTATGCCACGATGAAAGCATGTGGGAGCATGGAAGCCTGTACACAGGTGAGGGTAGGGAGGAGGAAGGGCAAGATTTGCTTTTAAACCTGATGCAAGGATGGCTTGATCCTGGCTGGAGGTAATGTTGCTTATCAGCCCCAGCAGGACAGTGGCTGAACACCTCAGTCAGAAATCCACTGGTGGCGATAAAATAAGTGGCAGAGCAAAATTCAGGAAGCTGAGGGGAGGAAAAAAAGAAAAAGGAGGCATTTAATATGGCAGACTCTAAACAAGAATTACTTCTTCCTATGTTTGATGCAAGCTTTCTAGCATAGTATTCAGCCTCTTTTTCCCTTTTAGTAAAGCTAACAATTATCACTTGTGTGGTGCTACCCTCAGAAGCTGCTTATAAACACAGTTCATATCTTATGCATGCAACAATCTGACAGCGTGCAGGTGTCCTTGACCATGGGTGTTCTGGGACAAATATATATAGCTATCTGGTTATTCCAGATTTGGTGACATCCCAGCCTGACACTGAAATCTGTTAAGAAGCAGTTTTGAAAGAGTCTATTGACGTGATATAGATTTCTCCCAACATAAGAATGGCTATCAGAATTATTTTGGATCTCTTCTGCTCTTCTTTATCAAAGAGAAACTAGCATGAAAGGTTTCAAAGTAAGATGAAGGGTCCTTGGTTTAGCTGGTTACAGAGAGGATTATTCCTAACTACTCATCTGAAGCATTGTTTAGCAATTAAACTGCACACCACAACTCTGGGCCATTTTTATCCATTGCTGTGTTTTAGAGCAACTGTTATTAGGACCACAACTTAACTTTTCCACGCAAATCAACTACAAAATAAAAATTTCTCCTATCCTGTAAGGAAAAAAAAGAAAGAAAAAACACCAAGTACTATACCCTTTTAGCCACAGTCCAGTTTTAATTCCCAAAAATGAAGAATTTCAAATCAAGCTACTGAGTAGGGGTTCGCCTGCAGGGCAAAGGTAGCTCATTTCGTGGCAGGCTTCAGGTCCCCATTATTTCCTGCCAAACGACCCCAGCTTGCAGAGCCCATCCTCGCAGGACTGCTGCTCAGCTTCCTACACTAGGTGGCATGGAAGGACCAGGTTTCTCCACCCCCTCCACAGGCGATGACAGGCAATCCTGCTGCACTCTTACTCGTGTTCTGCAGAAACGATTATTTTTTAAATTAATCACCTGACAATTTTATCGCGCTAGATGCTGAAACTCTTCTTCGAGGGGTTGTTCCCTTGTGACTTTTCCATTCCCTCTGAATACTGTGCTCTTCAATGTCTTTTGCACCTTTCCCCCTTAACTTTCCAGTATCACTTGCCTTTCTGGAGCCAGATATTATATATTCTAACATTGTACCTTACCCGGTTAAGTCTCAGTTTTCCCATTAGTCTTCCCCATTACTCTACATTTATACATGCCAAGAAACAGCACTGACATCTTTGAACTTTTACAATTCACAGGGGAGGAACCTGGAAGCCTGCATCCGAAAATACTTTCAGCTCCTCTGAATCACAGCACTTTAGATGTCTGAAATAGTCAGCCTCCTTGAAGAGGTCAATTTGCTTCTTACCTTGCTCAACTTCTAAGCTGATTACTGCAAATTATTGACCCTATAAAGCAACCGGGCTAGATCCATCAGTGCTGTCACTGGGAAGGGCAGCGTTGCTCAATACTGAGATTGCAGTAACAGAATAAAATGAGCCCTGCTACAGCCCTGCTGCAACCCCCCNTTAAATGCCACTGCTGTACAATTAGCCTGGACCACTCCCATTTTTGCTGAAATTTATGACCAAAAGTGTTAAATATATGGCAAAGCAAGGAACTGATGACAAATTCTCTGGTCATGAAGTGTTACTCTTTCTTTAAAATATAACATGACAGAGCCAAATCCCCCCCCAAAAACCAATAACACAACCAAAAATAAACAAAGAAACAAGGACATTCTAGAGTATATGTATCACAGCTCACCTTCCTGCCTTCACTTCTCACTACCAAACAAAGTTACACTATTCCAGATCTGCCAAATTCTCAAGCATGAGAACACGGTGTCACAACTTGTCTTGAAGAACAGATCTCAAAGGTGCTTGCAGACAGGTCCCAGCCCAGCACAGGAGGCTAGAGTGCATCTGGGTGGATATAAGCTTTTTCATTGCTTTCCCTTGTCAGCACAACCCTTCAGCCCAATGCCGTTCAACTTCCCCTCCTGCATTCTGCCTCCTGATTTATCTCTGTGCAACCAGTGCCATGGCCCACTTGCCAGGCTTCTAGTCTTGGTCCTGTTCCCAAACCAAAGATGAAATCAGCCCCAGAACTGGACTTTCTCTCTAGTCCCTGTCTAATCTCGGCCTCTCTACACCCTCCTTTCCTGGCTTCCCCTCCAGTTTCTTTGCCAAGCTCGTGTGTCCCCACCCCAATGACAGCCATTCAAATTTGGCTGGTTATACCCTGGCTACCCCACTATTTGACTGAAAAATGTTGCCCAAGTCCAGAGGAGCTCCACCAACCCTCCTACTGCTGCATGATTTCATGAGGCCAGGGTCCAAGTTCTCAGTCCTTGTTAGCTTGCAGTTTATCAAGAAGAAACCTAGAATAGAAAATGTAGGAAGACTCTTATCGCCTTCCATAAGCATTGTGACAAAGCTCCATGACATTAATTACAAAGCCTGAAACAAACCAAATAGTGCTCAGGCACTGCAAAGCCACACTGGAGGGGCAGGTATTAGTAGCTGAAGGTGGCAAGCTGCAAGTTCTAGGATACCATGATGGAAAGTGTAAGAGCTTAAAAAAAAAAAACTATGATTCTGAGCTGCTGAGCTTTCCCCTTAGTGTAGCAACTGGACAGATCAATATGATGGGAAAGGCATTACCACAAAGGTGTGATGATGACAGAAGGACCAGCATAATAGAAAGGTACTATAAAGGAAAGGAAGAAGATTGCTCACCCATATCAGAAGATTCTAGGTTTGCAGGAAAAAGCTTCACCAGGGAGCAATCTCCAGAAAGAGATCCTTCCCCAGTGGCAGTCAGCCCTTAAATAAGGTCTAAGAGAGGTGCACCCAGGCTCCACCCTTTCTGGTCATGCAGCTGAATTGCCTTCACCTGTGCTCCCAGGGCTGACCTGGTCCTTTCCCCAAGTGCTCAATCAGTGGTTCATGCAGTCGCTCAACAATTCCCATACACTCTGGTATTTGGATTCAGAAAGCTTTTCCAATGAATTCCTTGTGAGTTCTACATGCTCTTGTTTCCCTACAGAAAAACACTGTGTTTCATAGGTGTTACTATGACTATCTCATATGAAGATTAATTTGTAGATTTTATGCTGCTAGAAAGATGTTTGGGGCACCTGAGTCAATAGCAAAGGGATGGTAGTCTCTGAGATAGTGGAGACTGATAGGATGGAAGGCAGTCAATTAGTTCAGGCTGCAGATACCTGCTTTTGCTACAAATACATTCCTCATCCCTTTCAAAACACCTCCTTCACAGAAACTCCCTTTTGTCTGTACTCTTGAAAGGGAGATAAGGTGCCACACTCCTTACACTCACTGTTAGCTGTGGCTCCTACACTGAGAGCAGTTGCCAGGCAGCTTAGAGCCACACAGCTTTTCCCAGGCATGCTCCCTGAGCTGCAGCAGCTTTGCAAGCACAGGGCATGCTCCTGTCAGCAAGGCCTTGCTGCAATTCACTCTGCAGCTTATTTCTTCCTCTAGGCTTTTCCAGCCAAACATTTTGAATGTACTTTTCAAAATGAAAGCCTCCCTTAGCCAAGTACTGTACCATTAAAATGTAGTAGTGATACTAAATAAAGATCCATTGCTGTGGCACAGGGTCTCATGGGGCATTTAGGGTCACGCTAGACAAAACACAGCCACTTTTTCCTCCTGTAAGAAACTACAGATTCCACATCATTTAATCTTTTCTAAAGGACTGTTTTGTTTTCCTACACTTTATCAGAAGAATAAAACACACTGACTCAATGAAAAACTTCCAAATTGTTTGGATTGACTTCTCAGTTTGATGCTTTATATTAAAAAAATGCTTAAACCTGAACTGAAATATTATTTGCTTTCAGTCCTTCTACATTCTATTTGCCGAAAACACTGCAAAAATTGTTTCAGGTCAACTCACTTATCCTTTGAACTCCAGCAGTTTACTTTCTAAATTTCCAGAGAACACAAAACCAGATAGATACACAATGTTCTCTCTGAAGTATGCACATGGTTCACAAGACCACCCCTCATGTACAAAATGAAGCTATAATACTATTTAATATTAAAGACTGATTCTGCAGTCTTGTAGAACGTAGGTCCTTGGAGGTAACCTTAATTCTATCTGGTCACTGGAATTACTCCCAGTATGACTGTTGTGTGGTGAGGTGGAAATAAGGCAGCCTAGAGCATGCAGGTGTGCTATGGGCCTGGTGGCAGAGCTAGGAACCTGCAGCACTGCCACATGTTCTGTGAACACCAGGTGCGCGTGACCCGTCAATCTTTCGGGGTTAATAGAGACCATGCCACCCTGCTGGGAGAGTGCACGTTTTCATTGGGATTGTTCAGTGTAAGGAAATAGGCACACCAGCTCCTGCCTTTTCTGTTAATCTTTTCTGACCTGAACCAGCAGAGTTTCTTCTGGTGGACTGGAGAAAGCTAAGGAAGACAGAGAAAACAGTAAGGAAAAGATTTAAATCTGCAGCCAGATGCTAAGAGTACTTCAGCTGTGTAAGAGATTATTATTTTTATACCATTGCCTCAAAGTTTGCTGAGGAACACTGATGGACAAGTCCAGGCAAGTCTTGGGCAAAGGTTGAGAAATCCTTTGTCTGAGGGGCACAGATGGACAAGGCCAGGGGCAACGAAAGAGAGATAAACTGCAGATTAATGGCCGAGAAGCACCCTTTTGTGTGGGCTTATCTCGAAGGAGATGGCCCTCTCAGGAGGTGCTGCACATGACTCTTACCCAAGCGCCCAGGAATGTCACGTAGGCAGAAGAAGAAGGATAAAAAAGGGACAAACAACCATGGTTTTT
>JACDJE010000039.1:4506066-4558431 GCA_016647715.1 Pavo muticus | reverse complement strand
CCCCCGCCCCCTTCTTACCCCTGTTCCATGCCTTAAAAAGATGCATAATGAAAATCTTCTCAGTCAAATCAGGATGTCCATCTGGCCCTAAATTGTTTGGAGGCAGAATACTTAAAGCATGGTCATTACCTTACATTATTTCCTCTCCACTGTCACCAGAAAGCATCTCATTTCTACCTGGTGGTTTCCAATACCACGTGAACACAAAACTGTTCTCATTACCTCACTGTTCTCCCAACATGCTACTTAACAGCTCTCCAGCAAACAAACCCTGCCCATGCAGCCCCCACCCAGCCCATCTATACAATCTGCCTTCCCCTGCCTGAGGGAACACCGGGGGTTAGGTTACCTCTTGAAGTGCTTTCGACCCTTGTTTCTATGATTCCCTGACTAGAGGCTTATCTCTGAGGCAACATCTTGCAGGACTTCGGGGTTATGCTGGTGAGAGTGTTCATGCCAGAAACAAGGAGGGAGGTGGTTAGTGTTAATGGCAGAGGCCTGACTTTTCAAAGGGGGAGATCTCATGATGTGAGTAAGATTGAGTCATTCTGGTTTTGTCAGATGGAGGTTCAATAGAAGAGCTATCCCAAGGTTGTTAGCTATATTTTTTAAACCTGATTCCTCATTTACATCTGCTTAATTCTGATTTTCCTTACCTCTTGCACTCTGCAATACTGAGCTGACACCTACTCCCTTCCTCTCTACCTTTTCCTTTGCCAGGGCACAAAGAGAATCAGACAGACCACCTGTACAATGGGCAGAAAAAGAAACTATTAAAAAAAAACTTCAGGAGTGCGTTATTCCCTTGTTTTGATTCAAGGAGACATCTAAGTGAATCTACTCCACGTCCATTATGAGTGCCTGTGTTTCATCACTTGTAAAATAATAAGCACCACTAGCACTTTTCAGTTTCCATGGTATCCACATAAGTATATTTTCTGGAAGAAGAGTTCCTGTGAGAAGATATAGATTATGGCACTGTCCCCACTTGGCACGGGCAAGCCCACCATGTTGCATGAAAGGCAGAAGGCAGTGTTACCTCACAGCTCCCTTCTGTCTGTGTAGTACCTTGTGGTTCAAAAAGAGGAGGAAAAAAGCCTAAGAGAAACTTCATGAAAAATGTTGGAACAAACAAAATAAAATTGAGGCTCTGGGGTGACCACATGGGAATAGGCACTGTCCTCAGTTCCAGTGCGAGTGTAAATAAGAGCTAGAAATTACACATAGGTCACAAACACATGGCAATGTGAAATACTATAAGGTTTTAATCTATGCTAGCGTGGTGAGACCATTCATAGTTCCTCAAGACTCACAAGCAGAGAATGTGGTCATTCCATTCTTGGGATCATAAAGATTTACTGCACGCCTTCACGTGTTCTCCCTATATAGCTCCGTTTTATTTCACTGGCAAAACACGGCCAGCTGGAGCTACAGCTCTGATTAACTGAATGCTCAAGATGCAGAACGCAGTCTCCAGAATACATCATATTCACAGCAACATTCTGACTGTAAAAAAGGCTTGACTTTTTAATCTGTTCCAGAGATGCAGATAAATGTAATGTATCAGAAATAGGGACCACCTACACATCAGATCACACTTACGAGGATAATGTATGCAGGCATACAAAATTGCCAAGGAACACAAAGCCACCCAGAAAGGGGTACTTCCCCAGGCTACTGACAGGCTTATGCCACATTTCACTGACTTCATAAGGCAGCCTGGTGACATTTGGTTTCAGCAGAGCCACCTGAAGGGATGAAAACACACTGTTCTTGGACGGTCAGTACCAGGGACATTATGATTTTCAAATATCTTGCCAAAAGACAAAGCCAGGAGCAAACAGCACTGCAGATCAGAACCTACTTACTTCAAAATCATAAACAAAATGCAACGAATAGAAGTTACCTAGTAGAGATGCTGAAACAGCTCCGTTAATTGCCAGTTATTAAGATTGCCTAACACTTTCAGAGGGAGAGAGCTGAAACGTTTTTCTGATGTTTCTAAAATAAGGAAAAGAGGGGGAAAAACAGGAGGAAACACGGTTCTATGACTCAGAGGTGCAACTGAGATAGAAATTTAAGTGTTGCCACAAATGGGCTCACTGAAGCCCAAGGCAAAACTCTACATCTTGGAAATTCGCAGAGGATCTTAGATTCTGTGTTTTAAGATAAAGAACACCAAAATGAAAAGAATCTAAAAACAAAACAAAAAAATACCCCACAACTTGGGAATGAAACAAAATGGAGTATTCAGATCTAAGTGTTTACTATTTCTCTAGTCCAGAGAGAAGTGAATACTGATGAATACATAACTTGGTATAGTAAATTTCTATTGCAGGCTTACCTCTCTTTTTCCACATAGGAGGAGGAGAAGAAAGGAGACGTAAGGGTCCTCCCATCATCAACATGCTGACATCAAGAAATTTCTTCGTCTTTCTCAGTAATCCGTAACACTATTCTTGCCTGATTATCTGAGCTTCAGAGCTTATCTGAAGAGCACTCAAGCACTAGCCAGCTTTGCTCAATTCAAATAGAATCTTGCAGTAAGAAACAGTAGGATTTAGAAAGATATAGCAACACTCCTAACTACCGCTATATTTTATCCGGATTCTCCACATTCAATTTATACACCACAGTTACTCCTGTGACTGAAACCTTAAGCTAAAACTGTATCATGCTTAAGCCCTGGACCTAGATCTGTGAACCCTCACTTGCCAGATGAGCACTCCAGTCCCTTGGGAATCCTTTCTACTCTTGCTCTTAGCATTGAATTAGGAATGGCTGCAAGAGGAGGGCTTGGAAGGACCACCTGAGACACAGAGGCACTTAGGGGCTTTACAGGGAAGTACTGAATGCCCGTTCAAGCTGTGGTGCTTCTTTCAAAGGCAGGTTTTAACCTAGCTCTTCCATCTTGCAGATGAATATCCTACAAATGGCTGCCAGGTCACTCTAAACTCTGGTGGGTTCCCTTAGACACTCCATTTGAAGCTAGTCTTCTTGGAATAAACTGCTTTTAATGTTTTCTAGAGCTGAAGTGTGAAAATGACCCATGCAGCAGGGAAGTGGATGTTTGGTTCCTAGACTGTGTGAATATAAAATGCTGCACACAAAGTGGACATCTCATTGGAAGAGACCAAAGAGCAACACTCCAAACCATGAGCAGACACAGCCACCTTACAGGGGATTACTAAGAATGTTGTCCTATGTGGCGCGTGCACACATTTCTTCAGAGAGATGGAAACTGAACTAATTCTCCAATCCTGATGTGCGTTCTAGGCTACTGGGTAATGTATCCTCCCACATCAGCTTTTGTGAATCTAGCATTTATTTCCTTCATCTGCAAGTACCCAAATGAATGTCTTTTGAACACATTCAATGTTCTTAGGATTTGCTTTCCCAAGAAACATTTTTTGTTTTAATTATTTATTTTATGGTTTTTGTGTGCATCTTAGAATGAGGACGTGAGTTGGCAACAGAACCAAAATAATCACTTAAATGCACAGCTCTTCTGGTGGCGGATTGTTCCCTGTAGGAGATCACCGGTTGTTCTTCACATCTCATGGGTGTTTCAGAAGTAGTTTTTCAGCAACTACTAAAAAACAAAACAAAACAAACAAACAAAAAAAAACAACAACCAGAAAGGAAGGTTGGTTGCCATATTCAGAAAAGAGTGTTCATGTAACGAGAAAAAAAAAATTTGCATAAATTTAATTTCTGTGAATGGTACACAGATACTATGGGCAGTTGGAGCCTTATATATTTATATAACACATAATTACTTAATTCAATTATTCAAAGAAAATTACTTCACACCCCCACAAAATACTCTATGTCTTGCTAAGAAGACAGATATGCCTGGTTTTACACTCAAGTAATGTCACCTCCAGCAGAAGCTCATTTATTAAAATACCAGAATACTGCTGTATAATGCCTATTGTAACACCCACCTCCCACACACGCAGGGCAGTGTGCTGCTTATAACAAAGAAGGCATTCATAGCTGTTATCTTGAAAGGTAGTAGGGGCGATAAATGTATTAAAGGAACCAAAGAAATGTTCACCTCACCAAAGAAAAGATAAGATAGCTTAGGGGTGTTTTTTCACTGGAAGCTGAGGTGCCTCCATACTTGGTGTCCTAGGACCAGCTTCCCTCACATTGTCAAAACCTTTATTGTAGCTTTGAACTTCACCTGACTTTACATCTACCAGGAACCCCAAATCCAAACACTTTGAGTTCCCAGAATTAAATTTGGGTCTCAGCTCTTTGGCTAAGCCACCTGGCAGCTTCACACAAGACTGTTACCACCAAGATATTGCCACCAGTTCAGGCTGTCTCTCAAGCAGGAGCAGGGCTCCCAAGAGCCCTTTAGTTTGGGTTAGATAGATACTAGTGACTGGATCACTGCTTTCCTGCAGATCAGTGCCAGCTGCAACTTATGTTGTTATTATCACTATAGCAGCTCTCTGTCTATTAATATGTCTTTTGTGCAAAATTCAGTCTGGCACTTACAAGAAGGAAAAGGTGGTAATGAAAAAAAACTCAAGCTCTTAAACTCAGCTCCGTATCAGAAAAATTATTGAGAGAGAACTATAAATCCTTGGGACAGAATTAAAAAAAAAAAATGATAAAAAACAAATAGCCTCATTTTTAACAGGTCAGCCCGTCCTCCACTGCTTTTGCTGAATATTTAAGAAAAGATAACAGATTTCTAGTGCAGAAGTCTGACAAACGGCAATTTCAGAGAGGTCAGCCCTTCACATGGGCCACGTAAGTGTGCCCCAACCTGCTTGCCTAGTTGGTAGCTGAAGGTGCTCAGCAGGTCTAACTGCAAAGGCAACAGCTTTGATTTCTGAGCTCAGATATTGTGTTATTCAGAGCAACCCGCAGACTCTTGTGTGTTGAAATTCGCGAAGCCCACTGGGACTGAACCAGGGCACCAGCTGCTTCCAAACAGGAACAGGCAGATTTAGGAGTTTTCACAGTAGCCACAGGATAGAGATTAGCAGTCATGAGGTCCATGCAGGTCAGACCTTCTCTTTTCCTTCAGTGAGTTTAACCCCTCAAGAACAGCAGACTCATGCTTGGTCTTCGTGCTGCATCCTGACAGTGCACACAGGAAGCAGGAAAACCAAACGTATGCTGTATAAAGCGGAAGAAACATGCACATTGTGTAACAAACATCTATTGAAAGGAGATAAAGAGACAGCACGATTTCTTTCCCTTTTTCACCCGTGTCCTCATTCCCCTCCGCCCTCACACCCGGCTGTCTGGGGGAGGTTTCACATTGCATTAGTGTTACCGCCCGTGCATTGGCCTTTGCTGTGCCACTGCCGCCGGCTGCCTGGCAGCTGGGACAGGGAGAGCCTGTGATGGGCAATACGGGGACCCTCTGTGGAGACAGACCCTCTGCCTGAGGCAGATCTGTGGGCATGGAGCAGCCATACGGTGTTACCACTCTGCCCATCACCAGTTGCCACTTCCAGCTGCCTTCAGTTGGGTATGTATGGCAGCTTTGGCAGCTCTCAAAGTCCATTGTTTTGATACTGATGACCCCTGGTGAGACCTCTACACTCAGCAGTGAAAATAAGATAGCTTTCTCTTTTTTTTTTTTCCCAGGGAACACCATAATAGTGCGCAATGCCTCTTGCATCTAACCTCATTAAAGGAACTCATCTAACTCATCTGTACTGCGGAAACTCTCACCTCCCCCAAAGGCTATGACTCAAGATACTAATCAGTGCAGTGAGGATGTCTGAGGGTTTTTCCATCCACCACTTTAGCCTGGGCTATACTTTTCCTTCCTCCACTACTGCACCCACAAAGGCTGTTCTTGATTTGCAAAGGAAGACATCCAGCCACTACTTGTGCTGACTGCCTCAGGTATATATCAATTTAAACAAAGTGACAAATAATTAAATGTGCCCTGGAGCACACCCAGAAGAGGCTATATTCTGCTTTACCATACCCTTCCCTCTTTAGTGCTTTTTGCTTTGTGTCCTTATTTTGCCCTTGCAACCCTCTAGAGTTTGAGCAGAAGGAGGCACCATGTCTAAAGAAGACTCTCAACGAAAATACAGCTGCTGTATTTGGCCCAGAAACATCCTCACAGCTGCTGACCATCTCTGTCTCTTAAAGAGATGAGAAAGGATCACCCTCAGGAGTCAGAAGTATGCCTTACTAGGGCCAAGCAATATAACACCAGCTGAAGTCGCTCTGCTCACATCTCTGAAAATAAAGTTGATGAGTTCTGAACTTTCTGGTGTTACGGGCAATGAAGAAACTGACAGCAGCCACACACAGGAGATGGGGATTTTCTAGAAAACAGGGGGCACCCCCACTCCCACTTACTTTCCCTGATGGTGCATGCCCTGGTCCCTCAGGCCCAAGTAGCTAATCCAGTCAGAACTTACTGCCAACAACACGAAGCCACCTCTGAAAGGTTATTATTAAGAGTCATTCATTGCATTAATTCACAACCCTAATTTAACGTCAGCAGACCTTTATCTTTTAGCCTGAGGGTTTTGCTAGCTCCTGCAAGCCAAAGCCCAATCATAACAAGTGTCTTGGATTGTAATTACAGGGTGATTTCCAGTGATACCAACTACCTATTTTGCCTCCATGCACTTTTGAAGGCCAAAGGTTGCCTCCCTATTACAATGCCTCTGTCTATACCAGAAAAAAAAAAAAAAAATCTTTTAAGAAACAGATGTACTACTGAAAATAAAATATGTTACAAATAAATGAAGTGGAGCACCTACAACTATGCTTGACACAGGAGAAGGGGAACAGGGGCTTGCCAGGCCCAGAGCAGAGTGTGATGTTGGCTGGTAAGGTGAGCACTTGAGCAAATGGCTGCGCTCTTTCCTTAGGAGGGGAAGGGAGAGGTGCAATTTCAAGTCTCATTCCTCGTTTTTTTTTCAGGCTGGGAAGCTGAAACCAGTTCAAGTTCCTCCCACAGCTCTCCTCCACCACCACAGTGAATTAAACTTTCTTTCCTCAAAAACAATGCCTGATACTCCCTCAGCTCCTTCCTGCACCCTTCAGCTGATGAAGTAGCTAGCTCAGTGAGACACTTGGACAGGAGCTTAGAGTTAAATACACAGCTATGTGCTTAACTGGATCAGGGCCATCCCAGTTTGGAAAAACATGCTTTTGAAAGTGGTTTTTCAGGGATTTAGGATGCTCTTCTGACTGAGTTCCTTCATAATTCCCTAGTACAGAGCTAGAATCTCCAGACCCTTCAAAATACTGTCATTAGGTTCTTTTATTTTTCTTCCAAAAATAAATCATGGTGAAGTTGTATTTCAAGAAGCAAGCAAAGTAGCAGAGACATATTTACATTCTGATTTACACAGGAATTAATTATGGGTAATATAATAAAATCAAGACAGCAATGCTAAATTAACGCAGGGTTGGGGGGAAAAGATATAAATATAATCACTGCTGAAACAATTTGATGTATGTTTTCTGGTCAGGATGAACAACTATGTTCAACCTGAGCCAAATTTCAGGAAAGCAATTATTTCCATTGACAATAACATCTTGCTCCACATTATTTTGCCACGATTACGCAAATATTTGATAAATACCCTACAGAAGGATTACAAGAAAGGCAATATTTTACTTATAAAAAGCCGTACTGAACCTAAGACACAATAAGGGATAATGAATGAGCATTTCACAGAGTAATTTATCTTAGTTGTATTCTAAGTATTTTCGATGTATTCTAAGAATTATTATTTTTTCAAGAACTCACTACAAACACTCTGGTATCCATAGTTTACATGATAAGTCTTTTAAAAAATCCAAGACATAAGAAAAAATAAACAAAAAAAAATGAAAGTAATAGTAGAGTCTAGAAAGTGGAAAACTGTAAGAAAATTTTGTTAAGGAATTTGGTTGGATGTTAGAAACACATCCGACAAGATGCTCTCAGCCCATTAAAATGTTGTGGAATGCATCTCTCTCTTCAACAACGCAACTGCTGACAAGCTGCCAAAAGTCTGAATTGCAAATCCTTCAGCCATGAATAAATCAAAGGAAATTCCAAGATATAACTAAGGCAGCTTAAATGAGTCATTTTGCTATAGTAACTGCAAATTCTCTATGAAGATATATTGGATCTGCCACAACAAGTCAAACGTATTTAAGCTACCCTCAGCGGGTATTATGACTCTGCTGGTAAGGACACGTTGTATATAGTCCAAGTATGTCTGTGGGGCCCTGATCTGGTTCCTTCCAAAGTCGGTGAATTTTTCCAGACTCAGTAAATTTACTGGAGTGTAATGGCCAGTAGGCTGCAGTGTTGATCTGGGAACACCGTGTGCTTTTATTTCAGAGAGTATTTATTTGGCTGGAGGAAATCTTTTCCACCTAGGGAAGGGACCTTGAGGAGTGCACTCAAGGGAGGACATGAATTCTTATTGATCAGGCTCTATCGAGCCAACTTACCTCCCACCAATCCAGGCCCTGGTTTGGCCTGAGCTGTTAGCAGCTTGTGCTGTGTAGCTTGCTTCTAGTGGCTGAGCCAAGTCAAGTGTTTGTTGGGCGTTGACTACTTTAGTTACAAAGAGGGTGAAAAACCCTGCTTAACTTATCAGGGAAGAAATAATCAGAAGATCCCTGTAACCCGTGTGAAGAAAGGGATATGTGCGGTCTCAGAGGTGTGGTACTTGACCCTGCTGATCTTTCCCCCATCCCACGGGATGCCAGGGGGCTGGAGTCAGCTGATCCCTTGGTTCTTTTAAACTCAGTGAATAACTTAAGGTTCAAAACCATCTCCAAATGTGACTTTACAAGATCTGGAACTTTATTACTCTTCTTGGCTCCTTCCTGGACAAACTTCGAATTATTTTGTAAGGTAGCAGGCTGTTGACAGCAAATATTGATTGCTTACTTCTGCCTCAAGCAAAGGCTCGCATACATCAAAAACTAATCAAAACAGAACAGAAGTATGATCCATTGATGATTCTATAAGATATGGCTGCGCAAGGGCTGCTCTTGTCTTAAATGGCTCCTTTCCTTTAGCAGGAACATCACCTGTCCTGTGCCAATGCTCTTTACGCTGTCTGCATCTTATGCAGTTGTTTATGTGAAGGGAAATCACTGAGTAACTGCAACAAATTTAGTGTCATTGTTTTTTTTTTAAACTAGGATGATGAAGGAGGCTGAAGAACAGTGTGATATTAGGCCACTTCCTACTTTGAAGGAGACATCTTAATCTCTTTGAATTTTGTAGTTTTCCTACAGGTGATCATTTATGATATCTTCTGGCTCACTTTTTGGGAGTGTCATAGTTCTCTTTTATAACAGAAGTTAAATGTTGGTATGGATCAAAAATACTGAACAAGCAGGTAATAATCCGTAACTTGTGAGAGTTTTGGTAGCTGAAATCTAAAATTTATCTCTAAACCTGTACTTTAAAACCAGATTCAGCTGATGGTTGCTTTTTCTTTTTTCCAACCTTTGCTAGTACACTATTATAATATACGATTTATCATGTCCTCTGTCTGCTTCCAGTTCTGCAGGTCCACTTTACTACGGTAAGCTATTTGCCTACAAACTATCTGCTCAGACTGTTCACATAAGTATACTCTTTCCTGACATTTATGACATAACAGCAAAGAAATCCAAACAGTTCCAAGGTCAACTACTACCCTAACAACTACCCAGGGATTATTGCTCAAATTTAGCTGTCCTTTTTCCAAGTTTCCTTAATGTGCACAGATTTGAAAAGCTACACAATTCTACATCATATTCTGCACCTGAGACTAATTGGAGGCTTCTTTTGGTTCCCTTATTGTCCAGCACTGCTCTGCATGACCTGTGTCATTGCATGTCATGTTTGAGCCGGCACCCTAATTCCAAGCGTTACTGCATCTCGATTCCAAAATTCTCATTTTAGTGTGCCTTATGTGTCTCTTGTTTGCCTATTTTATTGGGATACAATTCCCTAAAGTGGCTTAATAGCCTTCACTAAGCTCTCAGGTGTTTTGCTACAGACAGCTTCAATCTTACCACACAAAATTGATCTGTTTAAGTAAAATTTCTGTATAATTACCAGTTTCCATGGGTTTACTAAATACAGTGGGTTTTTTTTTAAGTCTTCAAATATATCACAGCCTGGTTTTACATCCTCCTTTCTTTCTTATTTATTTGACAGAAATTTGTCCTTTCACAATTATGACAGGCTGCTGTCCAACCAGTGTTTCCTTTCATTTCCACTGAGCTACTACATGGGTTCATCAATGCATTGCTCACAGCACAGAGCCTCTCTCACCATTTTCTTATCCCCTCTTCTCTGAAAGGCAAAATCTGGCTCACTACCTAGTAGCTGTTCAGAGTCTATTTATCCTGGAAACCCTTGCTTAAATAAAGGTGTGCTCTTTCTTTTATGCACACAAATGTGTTCCCTCACTCTCTCCAAGTGTTGCAAGTGTTAGATGAGACTTAGTCCTTTGGGACAGAATTTCCTGTGATGACAAGAATCTCACCCCTCAGAGGAAACCAAAACTACATGTAATTGTTTGAAGCTGAGTGTATCTAGTGTGCACATCAGTCTCACCATGTCTGGAGCTGCTGTTGCAATATCTGGTGCACTGCACCTTGTCAGTCACACAAGAGATCAAGTCAGCTGCAATACTGAATCCTTACGTGTCTTCAGCCTTTGAGGGATAAGCAAGAGTCCAGACACTTTTTCTGTCTCATAGCTTACTAAACGAATTCCTGAGGAGCAGATCCTCACTCTGGCACTGTTTCCTTAGGGCTAAGATCCCCAGAAAAACTACTTGTTCCTGGGGTCCAGTTTTTCAGAGCTGTAGAGGATAAGCAAAACCTCGGGTATTAAGCCATCAGGAACATAGTTAATATATGTTACCCCACATGTGAAAAAACGAGAAGATGCATGCACATAAGTTTTCATGTTGTGTTTTTTTTTTTTCTCCCAACTTCAATTGAATTTCAAGGACAAACATCTTTGTGGACCAGCTTTTGTCCCTTGCCCCTTGGTTCATCTGCCCTCTTGGGCATTCTTGCTAATTCACATGCATTTAGTAGTTCTGGGAGTTCCCTGTCTTAAAGGATTTCTTCCTGCAGTCTGTTCCTCAGCTGAATAAACAGATTGAGGTTTAAAATGATTCAAGAGGGTACATTCTCCAACCCCTGTCAGATCAGATCTGATCCACCCTATCTGATGATGACAGTAACCTTGCCAGGTGACAGCATTGCCAAACTCAGTTATGCACTGAACAACCAGTTTGACTTGATGGGAGACAACTTATTGCACAGAATGGGTGCATTGCAATTGTATCGCTAATTATCATTTCAAGGTCAGTGCCAGGTCCTCATAGGAACGTTAGTCCAATTCAGAAGGCAAACATAAAGATCAGCTTTCTGATAAAGTGGAGTTTTTCGTATCATACAAATGTACACAATCTATAAGCCATAAGCTTTTCTTAGACAGTTTCCTCAAAATACCACGTCTGCAATAGACACTAGCTGCCTCCAGCATGACAAAATATTACAGTGTTAATTCACTTGTAAGTCTCAACTAATATATCTCACTTGCCTCACTGTAGTGCACTGGATATTACTGTGTCACAAATACAGTGCAGAGAAGGATCCAGCAAAATAAATGTTCTGTACCATGAAGCAACCTATCCTCCCACAATATCAAGAAGCATTTAATAAGGGTGCAGTGAATTCTTTCTGTTACACGAGTCACTGGTACTTTGGGATATTGTTCTAAATTAATGCATCTTCCCACTCAGAAAAAAGAAAAAATAAGACCAAATTTTCTAGTTCCAACTCATTTTATATGTGCCCCCTTCTTTGTTAGAGTCAACTAAAATATAAAGAAAGGCTTGGATGTTTACTTCCTTTTCAGCAATTAACTTCCCTATCAGGAACTTTAAATATACCCCAAGATCCCCAAAAACAACTCACCTCAAATTAGAGGTTGATATGAGAGGTTTGTGTCTCACAGGGGTCAGTGCTGCAACTGACACTCTTTAATATCTTCATCAGTGACATTCACAGTGGGGTCAAGTGTACCCTCAGCAAGTTTGCTGTTGATACCAACCTGTGGGGTGCAGTCAACGCACCAGAGTGTGGTTGGGGTGGGATGCCATTCAGAAGGACTTAACAGGCTTGAGCATTGGACCCAGATGAACATCAGGAGGTTCAACAAATCCAAATGCAAAATTTTGCACCTGGGTAGAGGCAACCCTCACTATCAATACAAGCTGAAGGATGATAGAATTGAGCACAGCCCTACCGAAAAAACCTGGGAGTACTGGTGGATGGTAACTGAACATGAGCTAGCATGGACATGAGCTAGCAATGTGCCCTCGCAGCCCAGAAAGCCAACCATATCCTGGGCTGCATTAAAAGAAGTGTGGCCAGCAGGTCAAGGGAGGTGATCCTGCCCCTCTACTCTACACTGGTGAGGCCTATCACTGTGTTCAGATGTGGAGTCCTAAGAACGGGAGAGACATGGACTTGCTGGAGTGTGTCCAGAGAAGGGCCACAAAAATGATCCATGGAATGGAACACCTCTCCTACGAGGACAGGCTGAGAGAGCTGGGGCTGTTCAGCCTGGAGAAGAGAAGGCTCTGAGGTGATGTGATAGCAGCCTTTCAGTATCTAAAGGGGAGCTACAGGAAAGAAGGGGACAGACCCTTCAGCAGAGTCTGTGGTGATAGAACAAGGGGAAATGGCTTCAAGCTTAAAGAGGGTAGATTTACGCTGGATATAAGGAAAAAGTCTATTAAAGTGAGGGTGATGAGGCACTGGAACAGGTTGCCCAGAGTAGTGGTAGATGCCCTGTCCCTGGAGACTTTCAGGTCCTGTTTTCAGCAGCATCCTACCTCCTACATGTGGCTCTTTCCTAGAGTACCTCTTCGCAAGTTTGGATGCTTGAACTGGGTGTCACACATAGACCTGCTATAATTTCATACTTCCTGTGAGGAAATGGTTTCTGAATGGGGATATCATAAAAAGATAGCGTAAAGAGAAATATAACCTGGTATAAGAAGAGATCTTCCCAGCATTTCTGGTTTTGTTTTTGTTTTTGTTTTTTTAATTATAATAATCTCTCCCTAGACCACTGTCCCATCCCTGAATCTTGGGAAGCTGATCTTCGCCCATTGTTCAGAGCTTTCCTCTGGGCGTTTGTAGCCTGAAGCTGATCTCCCCAGTCCTCTCTGAAAGGTCTCCAGATCTGCATGTTGATGTGAACAAGCACTCCAAAGCCTGACATTTTTCTCGCACCTTATTGCCAGCTGCCAGCAAACTGTGACTAGGCTGGTGCCAAAGGACAACCATGAAAAACTGTACCACTGAGGCAACAGGAATGTGCTACATGATTTTTCCTCCACTGACTTTAACTAACCCAGCTTTCAGCTCAGCAGCCTGAGAAAAAATGCTTTCTCATTCAAACAATAAAATCCAATTTGCCCAGTAAGGCTGCCAGATCTCCATAAGCCTGTGCAATTGCACCCTCCCTTCTCACCTGCGCCCATCAGCAAGTAGCTCACTTCTCAGTGTGGGTGCTGAATTTTTCTGTACCTACTCTGTATAACATAGAGGATATTTTTGTGGGATTATTTTTGTACCATTTCTCATCCTAATGCCTCAGACTGCTCTGCAATCATTTGAAAATTTAAGCTTTCTGTGACACTGTGAGTTTACAACATTGGGAGTTATGATAGCATCCGTCATCGCAGTATTATATTTGGTGGGATGGAAACAAATAGATTTTAAGTGACTTTCTGACAAGGAAGGTCATGAGAATAAAACTCTATATAGTTAACTGAAGCCACAGATAGCCTAAGGACTGATATATTTGGTCCATAAAAGTACAGATATGGTTTTGGTTGTCATTAGTAAGTTTTGTACCCACCTGAGAACCTCAGAAAGTCGAAGCAAAACTCAGCTCAAGGCAGCTCTTTTCACCAGCTGCTCATCAAAAGCATGCACAGTTAAGAATCAAATCCTCTGCTGAGTTAAATTGGGATAGTTGTGTTATAGGATATCCACTAGCAGATAGGAGTCACTCTGGAGGTATACTGACTGTTCCCAAGCTGTCCACCGGCTCACATCTCCCCACAGGGCAAGGATGCATGCCAGAGAGGAAATCTGGCTTCCAGCATATGGTGAAGGGTTATCTAACCTCAGAGCATGGAAACAGCCATCAGATTTCTTGTGCTATCGAAATAGGATTACCCATTCCACTGACACAAGTGTTGTCCTTGGAAGGATTCACTGTCTGAAACAAAATCTTGGCCAAAAAAGGCAGACAAAATCTCTGACTGAAAGAACTTACAAGTTAAGGCACAGATTGTACAATGATTTTGAATATGTTTCATCAATGAGGCCTCCGGGTGTGTAAATTTAAGGACATGCCTTCAGCTTTGTAAGACCAAACCCTCTGAAATTTCTCTCTGTGGGAGTTTGGTACAGAGACACAGTTTTTCCATCCTCCCAGCCTTTTCTTCTTATGGAGCATTCGAACACAAAAACTCCCACAGCTCTTACTGAGGTAGTAAGCCTTTGTAGGGCATGCTGCAGAGCTCAGTTTTTCCTTTAAAATGAACAAGGCAAGTAGGATTAATGCACAGAAAGTAAACCCTTTCCCCCAGGAGTTGGGAGCTCCTTTTCTGGCACTCCCAGTTCTGAGCAAGCACCAAGCGTTAGTCACAAGCATGAACTCCTCAACCCCCAGCCCAACTGGGGTGCATTTAATGCCACATAGTGCAGCCTTATTAATGTTAATAAACACCCATTCAGTTAAGTAATCCCACTGATGTCATCAGCATGAGCAAGGATTGCAAAATCTAGCTGCCTTTAAGTAGCATTGTGTGCTATAGGGATGGTTTTTTCACACAGGCTTAAACTTTATCCATGTCTAGTCATCCAACCGAGCTCTGGGTTCCCCACCAAGGCGATAGATTCTGATTCACCCCAGAGGCTGTGCAGTCTCCTGAGCTTTCTTCTACATTCCCAGAAGATTTATATGCATGCAATGCAACAGCCTTAATAGCAACTCTCTCCTTAGCCTCAATCCCTGGTATCACCTTCAAAATTACTGATAGCCATGTCTCCTCTATCATTAGAATCCCAGATGCCAGCAGAAACCAGGTGCAAAAGAAGGAAATAACATTTCCAACTCAGATGTAAGATCCTAAAATGTGAAGGATTGTGTGTATGGAGTAACGCAAACCCTGGGAGACAGTGCTTGCCTGTACTTCAACACTCACTCTGATAAGGAGGAAGGAAACATACCTCCAAGTTATGACCTGAGCCCGTTCCCTTTCTTCAGCTGTGTCAGGCTGTTCTTAAGAGTAGCTTCCCAGAGTAGCTGAGAAAAAGCTTGAAAAATGGAGAGAGACTGGAGTTGGTATGACTATGTGGCTGGACATTTTGAGTGGGCTGTGGTCACAGACAAGGACTGCAAATGCATTTCCACTGAGAGGCAGGTGACATGCTAAGCTTTGTGGATCAGACGATGTGAGATGCTGTGGGATCTGATAACTCATTAGTTAATACAGTAGCCTTTTTCTAAAAGAAAAAAACCCAAAAACCCTAGTAAGAAGAAGGTAGTGGTTCAAGCTGTGCTTCAGGTGCTGAGCTTCACAGCTGAAGGATGTGAGCAAGGCCCTGGGCAGCTCTTGTACATTCTGCTGGAAGAAGCCACTGCATTAAGCAGATGCCTCACAATATCTGCAAGAATTTTGCCTACAACCTGGCATGGTTCTGCCTGCAAGGATATGCAGTAGGGCTGAGCTGCATGGTGTCCCAGCCCATGCCAACACCCCACAGCACCAAAGCCATGACTGTGGGTGCAGGGATCGAGGCAGGGAGGAAGCCTGCTGCTGGGCACTGCCTTCCTGGAAGATTTACTCTGCCTTTGTGTCCTGGTGTCCACCACTGGACATGAGTGATTTATAGCCCAGCCTATTGACTGCTGTGGCCTACACTATGCCTACACTGCTTGTACTGGACGGTTTATGGCACTGTTCAAGTACACAATCATTTTATTCTACAGCACTTGAGAAAGTACAATCACTTCCTTTGTCATGAGGTCTAGTTAGACTTTGCCTAGCAGAGAACTGGAGAGCATCTGTCTTACCTCTGTAAGAGGAAATTTTATATGGGAAGGAAGAGGATCTTGCTGATTTAACCTCTGACAAAGTCCTTGACATCTTACCTGGTAAACAGAGAGCAAAGAGCTGGAACAAGTAGAAGAGAGATAAAAGCTACAGGGCTCTGACAGAAAGAAAATGGTATTTGGGGTTCAAGATCCAAACTCTAAAAAACTTATAGGCCTCTGTACTAAAGGCACACATATGCTGTGGGTGCACAAGGCAACAAGGCCAGTAGCCTGCGAGCAAAGAGCAGGCAGCCTTACTAATGGTGCAGAAATGCCCCAGTCTGCCCACACCCTCTGCAAATCACTGTTCCTGTCCTCCCCTGTTTACCTGTTGCCTCACTACAAGTAGTTGGCGCTCTTGGCAGAAGATGGTCCCTGACTACTCCTCTCCCCGTGGCAGCTGGCATTTCTTTTGGCATCCAGTCCAGCCTGTGCATCCACAGGTGGTCACATGCATTCCATGCTCACAGATATGTGTAGGTGTGGTGATGAGGCATCCACCACAGGAGCTTCTTCCTGTGCAAGGACATGCTTCTGTCAGCCCGCATTTCCAGAGGGTGTGGGGAACCAAATGAAGGCCAGTCCTGTGTGCCAGGAGTGGCCCTGTGTGCCTAAAGGCCACTTGGGGTTGGCACCTGGGAGTCTCACATAGGCCCACATTAAGACACACATTGAAATCAGGAGAGAAACTGGCATCTCTGTTACAAGGAGTCACAAAGATAAAACAGCTTGTGGAAGGTATTAACCACTGATAGGAGCAAAGTGGGTGGACCCATGCTATCTGAGGGCTCTGAAACACGCCTGTGCTGGAAAAAAAAAATGTTCACTAATATGCACATATAAATTCT
Organism: Pavo muticus; assembly: GCA_016647715.1. NCBI lineage: Eukaryota > Metazoa > Chordata > Aves > Galliformes > Phasianidae > Pavo > Pavo muticus. Next base: position 4,541,433 of record JACDJE010000039.1, on the reverse strand, counting down.
TCATGAGGTGGAAATATCAGAAATAACACTATCGGCATCTGCCTGAGGACAGTTGCTACCTTCTTACAGCTATATATTTTTTTGCATCTGGTTCCATTTATGACTCATACTTCCCAAACAAGCCATATGTTGCTGCAGAAGGCCTTTAACTTTGCTAGATTTGTATTGAGCTGTATTCCTGGCTGTCAGCCAAGTAAATGTAATAAAACCACTTTTTCCATCAAAAATAAAAATGAAATCCCATTTGCAGTGAGATTTAATTAGCAGCCAGTAAGTCATTTTGGTGTTGAAAGCATGCACACTCATGTTTTGTTATAGCCTTATTTGCACCTTCAAACTCCATTGTAGCAGTTCAGGCATTACCATACAGAAAGGTCTCCTCTCCTCACACGCACCCTCCCCNCCCCGCCTCCATCCCCTCATTCCTTTTGCTGCAGATTCTATAGCATTTGAAATATGGGGAATTTTTGGAAAATGTCACACCCTCTGTGTTCTTCTCTTTGGATATGACATTTTGCATCGCCTATTTAGAACATTGTGACATTGATGATTTTAACACCCGAACACTGAGCTGACAACAGTAATTTCTGCTGAAATAGGCAGTCTATCAAGAAACTTGTGTATAAAATCAGGAGCTTGCATTCCATTAAGGCACGCAGAATACAGATGACTAAATCATCGTCACTGCTGATGTTTCTGAAACTAACAGGCCAAAAGGGGGAAAAAAAGAATCTCTCCTTACTTTTTAAAAAAAGTTTGGGAGTCACTTCTTCACAGCCCTTTTTAATTTAGTGAAAGTTTCAGGTAATGTGCATTGTGACAACACATTTTTGGCTCCTGCCTTGTATTCCTCCAGGGCATGGGTAGCAATTTGGCACTACTGGCATTATTTTGAATCCCTTAATTTTAAGAAAAACAGCTAACCAAATCATTGGAGGGTTTAGATTGTACCCTTTCCTGGAAAATCAGACTGCAAGAGCCAGGAAACTTTGTGAGCTGAAGGGCACAGCATTTCCAAGTTCTCCTCGCAAGGCACCAACTGGCCAGCAGAGCTGGAGAAGTACATCCCCTGCAAGCAGAGTCCCCGCCAGCCGTGGTCCATCAGAGGTCTGCCCATGAGGCTGCCCCAAGCAGTGGGACCCACCCACAGCTCACCTGGCACAGGCTGAGCCAGCAGTAGCAGCTAGAGAGAGCCCAGCCAACACTTAGGCTGCTTAAAGCAGCATTAAACTCTCCCTTGGATTTCAGCATGGAAATCCAGCGGGTTAGCACGGGGCAGTGCTCTAAACAGTGGCTGATCCCTCTTTCTTGCAGCCTGGTGGTGATCCAGCAATGCAAAAAGCCAGCAAAAACTTTTGGTGGGATTCCACAGAGCAGGGGTAATGCAGTGGGGGTGTTGTTCTCCTCAGCTTCCCCTGCTGCCCATGATAAGCAATGGAGCCGGCAGCCTCCTCCACCCCCCACCCGAGAGATCAGCTGGATCCAAATTCCTTCTGCTCGCAGTAGGATGATAGGAAATACAGATGGAAAAAACTATTAGGCTATTTAGCTCATCCTCTGCCAGAGAAAGACTGCTCCCTGAGCACACCGTGCCTTTGACTTTCTTCTTCTTTCTATTTTTTTTTGTTAGAAGTCCCCCTCTCTCCTGACTGTCCAAACAAAATTTCAAGATATGAGTCCAAGATATCTCTCTGCACCAGTCCCACATTTAACTACTAAACTGTAATAAAGAAATATGAAATTGAGAGGAAAAATTTTGTCAAAAAATTGGTCAAAGTCTCCACTTTATCATTTTCATTTTTCCTGGCAGTAGAATGGAGCAGGCTCTTTGAGCCATGAAAACGTGCTCATTACTACATTCATTTTCTCTCTTCCTTTCCTTCCTTCTTTTTTTTCCTTTTCCTTCCTTCCCTTCCCTTCCTTCCTTTTCTTCCTTTCTTCCTTCCTTCCTTTCCTTCCTTCCCTTCCTTTCCTTCCTTTCTTTCTCCCTCCTTCCCTTCCTCTCTTTCTCCCTTCCTTTCTCACTCTCCTTCTCCCTCTCTCATCTCTCCTTCTTAATAGGGATGTTGTGGTGGGAAGTAAGATTGTAAGAAGTAACAAATGGAGGTGAGGTGCCAAACATCATTAAAAAGTTTTTAAGGGCCAGCTTTTCCAGTGTGCCCAGAATCCAGCAGTTTCTGCTGAGAACAAGTGCTCAGCACTTTTGAAAAATCTGACCACTTCATCTGAGTGCCTCCATGGAGCAGCCAAGTTTTCAGAAAACCTGGCTGGTGAAATATTTGTTCTTTTGAAATACCTCATTGGACACCACACACATCTATTGAGGAACTAAGCACACAGGCCATCCCCTAGGATTTGCACCAGGACATGCCCCTGCTCAGAGGGCTGATGCCAGTATGCTCACGGGATTCGGGACACCAGCACTCAGGGTACGCAGGGCCCAGCTCCTGCCCAGGCCCCAGCCCCAGCAGAGCGGGGTTGAGCTGAGTGAAGACCTTTGCTGCTCCAGGAGCAGATGGGAAGGATAGAAGTTGAGCCGGCAACCCGCCAAGTGCTCTGACATCCCTGAAATTTTAGCAGCAAGATTTCTCATCACCTCATGGAAACAAGCCTTCAGAGACCAAATCTCCCGCTGTTAAAATGAATGTGGAAACTCCATTAGTTTCTATGGCATGGTGTCAGCCTCCTCTTACATATTCTGCTGGAAAAGAGGGAAAGGAAACGTTGTTCTCCAGCATGGAGCCGAATCTGCCCCCACCTTGCTGGGTGTCCGTGGGGCAGTGCACACTGCCATACATATTCATAGTGCCTGCTTTGCTTAGCAGTCCTCCTGTCAGTGAGGAGATGTCACTCATTAGGAAAGAATGCAAAAAGGCAGTTTATGTGGTAATATTGTTTTTGTTTTTGATCAAGCCTGCTGCTGATCAAGCTCCCCTCCTCCTGTCAGCTTCAGAATGAATATTCATACAATGCAGAAAAACAAGGAAACCCTCTGGAGCAGAAATTTTTACTGCTTTTCAGAAAACATTCAGAAAACCAGCTGGCATCTCACTCTGCAAGAAGACAAGCTTGTGCAGGTTATTGGTGTGTTCGAATGGACCTCAAAGGTTTTAGGTGCGCTGAATCCCTTGGCTGCTCCAGAGGTGGCCTGATGCACCTCAGATGAGGAGTTTGCCTCTCACTTTTATGTGACTGGAGAGAATTATACAGCAATGCACAGCACAACAGGAGGCCATTCCTGTTTCCTTAAACTGCGGGGAAAATGACACCAAGGCATGATGTGCAGCGAGGTGCCAGCAGTGCCTGAGTACATCCTTTATAGAGATAAAGTGGCTTGTGGTCACTCCAGGGGGCTGCTCCCGGCAAGGATCAATCCAGCCCAGCCTCCTTGGGGTGAATTCCAGGATCATCTTGTATAAAGGCAGAGATATTTATCTCTTGCTTAAATTCAGTCACATCTAGTGTATATCTATAAAACCTTGCATGCATGAACCGTATGTTCAGAACACTTCTATACTCACAAATGAAAGAAGCTCTTAAAATAAGTTTTTCTCCCCAAAAGCAATCATCTGGGATAAAAAAACCCCACAACAAATCAACTTCACATGTTTCATGTAGGCATCACAAAGGGGCAAAAGCCAAGTGTTCCACAAGGAAAGCTGTTTCCCACATTTCCTGGTGCTGCCGGGTGTGCCTAATTCAGTTAAAAGCAGGTATACTGAAGATACGCAAACACAAGCAGCAGATGTGCCGTGTGCAAAGCCCCAAAGAATAATCACAGAACAAGACAAACTATCCAACAGTTTCATCTTCACATACTGCTTAAATTGAGCAGTAGGCCTGTGTTCAGAGCTCATGTTTAGCATATGTGATCTGTATATGAGAAAAGGGCAGAGGAACATCACTGCAGTAATATACTCAGGTAGTATATAGACGGCTGATTTTTTCATGCAGGCGGTTTAACTCAAAAAAGAGAAAAAAACTACACCGAAGTAGTAGCTAAACTGCAATATATGATGTGCTGTGTAGCTTTTGCACTGAATATCCTGTATTTATTTTAAGGACATTCTTCCAAGAATATTGATTGGAATTTTCAGAGGTGGCTAAATGATTTTAAAGGATAAATCCCACTGACTTGTTCCACTGTGCAAGCTACTAAATCAATAAGACTTCTTCTCCCTGAACCGTTTAGGACAAAAAGCAGTAACGGAGTCAAGCACTGCAGCACCTAACTTTTGGGGACTTTGTTCTCATTCTGAAGCCCAGAGCTATGAGCTTGACATCTGGCCTTCTTCTATTGGAGGGCCTGCCATCTCGGAAAGGAGATGGGTGCTAAGCAAGAAGCATGTTGGAAATAGCACTCTTCAAGCTGTTTAGAAGGCAGGGAAGTGTATGAGCTCAGATCCTGTCCTTCAAAGCCTCTGCCACATCACTCTACTTATTGGACTTCCAGAAGACTCCCTGTTTCCCATGCAGGCCGCATCTTTATTTACACTTCTCGACACAAGTTTCCTCCTGGGGATCATGCGCTGCAATCTTGCTGAGCCAATGACTCTTGAATTTCTTGCTTCACTATAACAGAACTTCAACAGGAAAGTAAAGGCTCTCCTACTCCTTGTAGGGTACTTATCGCACTCTCCAAGGGGAATGGTGTGGTACAATTAGCAAGGGAGGGGTTTAAAGGCAGATTTTTTATTTTTAGATAGCCAGGTAGCGGGACAAATTAGTCTAATCTGAAGAGGTGGTGACTGCTTGCCATAAGTGTAATTTATCAGAGAGATGCATTTTGACACTTGAGGTATTTTCAAAGACCCACTTCAGTAGGGCAGGTCCCTTGGAGGATCTAGGCAAAGAAAGGCGTAGTTTCTGGGGCCTGTCTCAATCTTGGACTGAAGTAGATCTGAGGAGAGATGTTCAGCTCATATCCAAACGCATAACTCAAGAAAACAGCCTCAAGTAAGGAGGCACCTGGTAAGTTTGGGTGTCATGGAGTTAAATGGGAGCAGTATCCATCATTCTTGGACTGAAGTTTTTGTACCTAAGTAATTTGAATCCACTTCAAGCTCGACTAAGTTAATTGTGTCCTTTATTGGTACTAAATCTTACTCAGTGTGTCTTACAATGGGGAACTCCACACAAGGGTATTTAACATGTGTTAGAGTTGTTACCCATAGTCAGAATGTGAAATTTCATAAGAGGGTTGTGCAGACATCTATGTGAGACCAATATGCTCTCTGTTTTGCTGACGCAAATGGATCCTAAAGTGACTCTGGTGACAGTATTCTGTGAAAAAGGATTAAGGAGCACTTGCCACAGCATCTGTATCTCCCTTGTGCCTTTCAGAAGAGACATAAGGATGTTCATAGAAAATTATAACCTCTGTGAACAATGTAATAGGTAATTATATTCCCAAGTTAGAAATTCCATATCATATTGCATATAAAAATCCTCATTAGATTCTGCAGTTTTCTAGAGTGCACTGTTAAATCCCTTATCTTCATCCCTTAGAAAAGCACAACTTTTACACCAGAGATCTCGGAACTATTCTTCTTAGTCCCATCTCCCTGTCACACATGTGCTAGCCATGGAAAAGTAATGGCTGCTGAGGATGAGAAGAGGCTGGTGCATGAACTAACCAATAGGTCACTCACCTGCAGTGGCACCAGCCATGCTCAGCCTCCAGAAACTGAGAACCAGAATGTCACAGCACTCATGACATTCCCATCAGACCTCATGTACTCCCACCACAGCCAGTACTTTTGAGAAGCTTCTTCCCCAGGACCCTCAGAAGAGCCACCAGCACACACAGCCCCAGCGGGGAGCTACCACAGCACTGAGCCCAAGCCTGCAAGGTGTGATAACTCTGCACTGCAGCACACAAATGCAGCCCCACACCGTCATCCCCACTGGTGGCTCAGAGCAGGCAGAGCACTCACAAAATTCCCTGCAGTCAGTCCTGGGTGCTGTACCCACTGTGTCAGCTCTGAAAACTGCTCGTGCCTGTGAAAACGTTTTCGGATGTGTTTGCCTTTCTCCTCCACGTCCCTTCTAGAGCATGGAAAGTGGTCACAATCAATGCTTAGGAGTTGCGCGAGAATGTTTTTTTCAAAGCCCTGTATAAACATTACTTCATTAAGAAAATAGAAGATTATAAATACCTGAAACCTCTTCAGGGTTGCTCCACTGTAACCCAAAAATATCACATGTAATTTCAGTGATATTTGTTCAATGATTATATTTAAAAAAATGCCCCAAGGCTGAAAAGTTGGATGGTAAATTGCAGCTGCAAATTAATTAAAATAATCAAACAAGCCAGCAGTAACTCCCACAGTAAGGGGGTTGCTTATAAAGGCATTGTTAATGGAACATTTGCCATCAGGGGGTTTGCTTGATTCTCTTTTAATAAAATATCTGTGATTACCTGATTAGCTGATCACTGTGTGAAGCACTTTGTTCTTAATACAGCCATGCAGCCAAGGAGGAGAAGTTTTTTATCAGATAGGACGTGTTTATTTAAAACATGCAATTGGCTGTTTTATTTTTTTCTTTTTATAAAGGAAGCATGATCCAACAAGCCGCTGCCTCCAACATAAGTTGCTTCTCCTCTCGGCAGCCTGATATGAGCCAGCTTTCTGGCATGCACTTATCTTGGCAGCGTTACCATAATGATATGAGTAAAGGTAGGAACATGCCGATGGAGATGGGAAAGTAACCTTTACTGGTTACAACTGGTCACAGCCCATTACGGTGTTCCGCTAGTCATATGCCATAGTGCTAGAATCATGACAACGTACCAGCTGTGGTTCTGCCCCCACATGGTATTATTGGGGAAATAAATTGATAATATCTGATGCGGCCAAAACGTGATCCACACTTTTAGCTGCTACTCACACAGTTAAGGGCGCTCCTCATACAGGAAAGTAGCTCTTCTGAACAAAACTTTCCAGCAATGTGCTGGAACGCCAATAAACTTGGAAAATGGAAAGAACACATGAAAACTAGACACCTTGTTCATGTAATTGTATATTTATTTCTTTTTAAAGAACACTCCTTAAATGTATTGTAAGTCAATATACAAACTTGGTTTCACAGAATTATAATTCACTAAATAGCACAAAATATAATCCGGATTGTTGGTTTCTTTTGTGTGTGTGTGTGAGTGCATGTGAGTGAGTGTGTGTGCACAGGCACATGCTGCTGGTGGTAGTGGGAACCCACCACAAGCCCAGGATCCTACTGACTTCCTTCTGGAGCAAACCTCACCCAGATGGAGACCCTGCTCTGGAAGACTATGACTTTCTTGCCCACTAATCTGCTTCTTGAAAATACCAGTGCCCTCTGCCTAGCTGGAAGGGCCCACCTGCTCCTCCATCTGCAGGACAGGGAGACTCTCCTCATGGGGAGTAACCAGCTGCTGGTGTTTAGGTGTGAGGAAATGTCTTCTGCTCCCCTCCGAGCTCACATGCTGGGGCACCTCTGCGTGACTCCTAACTTCCATGCTCAGCTTGGGCAGAGGCACGGCAGGCCCTCACAACCCAGTGGCTCAGTGTGGCCCAGCTCCCAGCCCAGCATGGTGCGGCCATAGGGACCTCACAACCCTACTTCTGGGGAGGGAGCAGCAGGCCACGCCAAAGCATGACCACCCGCCTACCTGGGAGCCAGCGGTGCCCTGCCTGCGGGTGGGCTGAGCAGCCGGCACTGATGATGCACTTGTACGTATCTACATGGGGTGGAATGTTTTCCCATAGCTTTTAAAAGGAGCATCTAGATCAACATGTTCACATAAGACCAAATATTTTTAATATATTTATAACTGTTTTATAAAGCTTTGAAAAAACTCACAATAGCACATTGTTTTACTTTAATGCTTTACGGTACTATCAGTTTAAAATCACAATCAGCACTTAAGTTATAGTCAATCCAGCAAACAAGAGACAAAAAAAATTACAAGAGTTAAGAACTGACTGATACATCCTTTATCTTTTTTTTAACTAATGCATAAGTGCAGAATAAGATAAGATACTCTAGTTTAAATATCTTGTTTTACAATATACATTTTGTTCTAATTACGCAACAGTAAATCCCATGCTTCACATAGAAAAGCAATCCACAACATTAAGAAAAAAATTTACAATTTATGAAACAAAGTAAATAAATATTAGTATTACAGAATCAGAGCTGTACATAAAAGCTGTTCAGTTTTAATCAATATAAAAATATGTTTTAGTGCAACCTCACATTATATTGATGCTGTTTTGCTTTACATCATTTAGATCCAAGTGTCCAAAAAAAGGAAAGAAATTACATTTATTACAAAGCAGATACACAAATTCTAAAATATGTACAAATTACTGCTAAAAAAATGCTTATAAGAATATAAGCAAAGTAAAGAAAAGGCACAAACATCTGTACAATTTAAAAGTACCAGACCCAATAAGAATTTGAAATTTAGTTTTGGTCAGGCTCATGATGACTTGTTATTTTATCTAATTCTTTTGATATAACAAAAGTATATATAATAGCAAACTACTGTAACTTAGAACAGGCATGCTGTAAAGTTGAATACTTCTTCTATCACTAGAAAAAAAAGTGGGGTAAATGTACGGGTGAAAGTCTCCATGCATCTCAGATCAATGTGGCTTGCTCTTCTCAGATGACAGATCTTTTCTTTCCTGTGTGCTTGATGGGGGCTCGCTCCTGCTGTGAAAGCCCAGCTGTCGAACGTCCACAAAGCTCTTGTTGTAAAAGGCGGGATGGGCTAGTGCAGTCTGTGATGTACCAAAACTGTCCTGTTCACCACCGTGCAAGTCAGGATGTGTGGCTGAGGCACAGGCCTGGCCCGGCTCAGATCCACTAAAGTGTTTAATGCTAAAATGTGCACTTTCTGAGGGTTTCTGGTGAGGCTCAGAAGGCCTCTGCGGCTGCTCCGCCCCATGCAGAGCAGCTTCTTCTGTGGCGATTCGCAGGGAGGCTATGGCTTTCGTACAAGTCTGTATGTTCTCCTCCTGCTCCCTCTCCGTCGCTATTATACTGTCCTTGGAAGTACTCTGTGTCAGCAACAGCAACGGGGAGGAGGACGTGCTGGAGGGAGCTGTGGGGTGCAAGCTGTGCGGAGAGGTACGCTTCTCGTGGTGCCTGGGAACACCGCATGATTCTTGAGTGAGGGCTTCTGTCGGTCCTCTTTGCTTCTCCTCAGAGCCCTCCCTCTGCAGGGCCAGAGTGGACGGAGGATGTAAACCTGAAAGGGCTGCAGGTACTGAGTGGACCATCTGGATGCCCCCGATTGGCATCATGGGGATGGGTGCTCGGATCTGCTGCTGGGAGTGTAGTGGAAGGTGGCTGAAGACATAGTCGCTTGGACCTTCAGGGAACAGGCTAGGCCTGTGGTGCTCCATAGCTCCTTTTTCTCCATACAAGCCGAAGTAAGGCCCCTGAGACAACCCCTTCCTCTGTAACAAAGAAACAATGAAAGAAACATCAGCGCCACCACTAGCAAAATTCTTGTCAAGCTGCCAAACCACCTATCTGCTTTCCTCTGCAACACGGCCTCCTGCTCACGCAGCACCTTTCATCCAGATGGATCCCAAAGCGTTTGGAGAACTCCACTAATTACTTATCCAAACAACATAGGAGGTTTTGCTTAGCTCAGCCCTACAGGGCTCTTGCCTCTGAGGTGAAATGCAGCAGCTAGTTAAGTGTTCAGCAACACAATGCGGCAATTTAGGTCAGGAAGTGAAGAGTATTACATTCAACTGAAACTGCAGAGAGAATTTGGGGTAGATAGAGTTTCATTCCCCAGGACACATTTGGCCAGGACATCCGTCTTACCCTCTGTTTTGGCAAATTGTGCAAATTGTACTGGTGTTGGCAGCCTGCACTGGGTATCGGGGCTTTGCTGCAGAGAAACACACATTGGAATGCTCCCTGTCTGCCACCAGTATGGGAAAACCCTGACTGCATGTATAAGCATTCTGTCTGCTGAAAGGTCCTGCTCTGAAGCCCCAGAGAAGGCACTTCCTCCCCCTACTTCCCACCCACCTCACTGACTAAAAGGGATGAGTATTTCCAGGGAAGTTCAGACACCTCTGTGCAAAGAAGACTCAAGTTCTTACAGTCATTAACACAATAGAGCATCGCTTTGGCCTATCTGTACTGTAAACAATAAATAATAACAAAAGCACAGGCATTAACTGTGAGTGAAAGTGATGATTCTGTAGTGGAGACACTCACTTTTAATGAAACTGAGAAGAAGGAGGGATTTTGTAATGGCTAGTTAAAAACAGTCTCGCTGTACTGAATTTTTTCAGTGTCTTCCCATTAGTTTCTTTCTTGATAGAATGAATAGCTCCATCCTCGCTCGGTATTAAACACATCTTGGGCTTTTGGGTTTCTCCTTTTTTCATTCTTAACTTATAAAATTTATTTTCCACTTGATGATTAAGTAGCATTTATTGTCGAACAGAGAAACAACGATGACACAAGTGCAGGATGACATTTTCATAATTGTACGTGGGATGTGGCCACACAACCCAGGGACACCCATAGGAAATTAAATGAATAAAAATACCCATCTCCGCTCTGCAAATTGATCAAACACCTACTGGTTGCCCCAGAGCTGTGCCACCACCCCCAGACCCGGTGCGGCAGCTGGGAACTGTGCTGCTACATGCCAACGCACTGCAGTGGCAGCACTTCACTGCTGGGAAACCCTAGTTCTCAAGGCATTAAACAACCTCTTGATCCCATCCTGGGGAATGGGTTTAGGGAGCAATTAAAGATTCAGTTTCTGTGCTACCCAGCGGCTGAATCTCACTGTGCTCAGATGCTTTGTCCTGTTTAATATAAATCAACGCTGAGACAGGAAGGGTGACCCATAATCATCAGACTCGAACTTAAATGATGTTATTATTCTGAGAATAATCTAATTCTGGGAATTTTCCTATTCAGAAAGTGAGACACTCGAGTCTCATAAAAGAGAAACTGTCATAAGAAAGCACAGTGACAGCACATTGTACTGCTGAATGGGGAAAAATTTACAGAATAAACGAGTTGCCAAGCCACAAGACATAGTTCACCTACTCTGTCAGTCCTTCCTATCGCTAACCTCACCACTGCATAGTTGCTTGCCCCCTTTTTTTTTCCCATCTTTCCTCTGTCAACCCATTTCTCAGTCATGCTGTCCTCTTGGCTGTTTCCTAAACCATGACATTTATCATTAATGCATCTAATGTGAATCTGGGCCAAGGGAAATAGAGCAAAAGCAACCAAATGAAAAGGAGTGAAACTCGTAGAAGAACAAATCTAGCCACACTCAAATCTATAATTGAGAAGGACACTGGCTTCACATTGTACCCTGCCACAGTTTCAAAAAGAAGTGGGATGTCAGTCTGTCCTTGTCAGATAGAGGTGGCTAACACGATAGAAACTGCTACACGCCCAAAGATCAGTGCTATCATCCAGTATATGTCTCTCATGCTTAATTTTTACATAGACAGCGACAGTGTGTGCATGTCCACTGGATGCCTTCCAAGCTTGGCTGAGCACACACAGGATTATCTTTCTCTAACTCTGGCAGATGAGTTTTGAAGTGGTTGTACCTTTCATCCTATTATTATATCCTTTACAGAATCTAGCATTTTCATACTTACAGATGCACACATGCACATTCATGGGGAAGACAGTGAATATTAGAGGATTTCTCTCCTTTTAGCAAATATCCTGAAAATCCAAAGACTTTATTCTGTTTACAATACTAGATTCCAACACTGACTGCAGCACAGAAAGTCACAGTATGTTTCCGCTATATACTCAGAATGGATTCCTATAATTTCAGTGAGATGAGTTCCTCTCTTTGTCAGGCAAAGGGGACCCATTTCATTTTCTATTAGTTCTCATTTGTAGCAGTTAAGCATATTTCTCTCCAACTCCAGGTGATACATAATTTTCTAAACAATAGTTTTAGGAGTTTTTCACTAAACTTTCTAGCCTGGTCATAAAGCTAGACTCCCACAACACATCCCTGTGCAAAGCCATAGCCAACTTCACCCATCTCCCAGAATGCCTTAACGGACAAGCCAGGGTTTACCCTGTACCTGGTACATTATCCAAAACAGGCTATAGGGAATTAAGAGGAAGATCGTATTTCAAAGCCTGGCAGCCCCAGATCCCCTCAGACCACAGCTTGCAAAAAGATGGTGGGTGAAAAAAAATCACTGTGATTACCATATCTTAAAGTACTTGTGACTTTTTAAGGTTAAAAAACAGAAAATAATGAACTCAGTGGGGAAATTCAATAACAGAGGACATCATTACCGTGTGCCTTCTAAAAGACAGATACTTAATACAGTGACTATAAATCTATGCGGACTTCAGTTTCAGGATCAAGTCAATTTGCAGTCCTACTGAGAATGCACTACTGCAGACAACATATGCATACGTGGACCTAGTTACAGTTCACCTTTAGGATTTTTGTGCTAGCTTTCTGTACAGGAACGCATTTCACTCAAGATGATAAAGTATTCAGAGTTCAGGAAGGGATTTAATATCCATACGTCTGGGATGATCTAAGGACCTTAGGTCCTAATGATTTTCAAGTGGTGATGCCTAATTCCCTTCAGCCCTTCTGAATATATCAAGATAGGTTTCAGACATTAAAACGAAGGAAAGGTGAAACAAAACAGCAACTTAAGCAGGTAAACTCATATCAATAAAGCACACTGCAGTAAATTCTTATTTGCAGAAACTGCTTGTGAAAACTGGCAATGGGGGAAAAATGCATGAACTCCTAGAAGCTAAAATAGTTGCTAGGGACAGGTATGTTCTGCTAACAACAAGGTAAATTCAGCTTCATGACTTAAAGAAGAGGCAAAAGTTCTCGTCTATATGAGGAAGTAATGGGGTGTACTAGAAGTAAGGAAAAGCAGGAGCAGAATGCAACCATTGATGATGAACCTGATGTTCACAGTATATGTATTGTCAGGTTGGAGAGGATGGTTACTCTGGACTAATCCTGTAGTCTCTTATTCACTTGAATGCCCACTCACAGTTTAAGTACACCTGATGCACTCCTTGGTACTTCCAATACCAGAGCACTTCACTAGGTCCCTGCACAGGACCACCAAAGAGCATAAACATTCAAGGGGAAGAAACATGAAGGGGAACTAGATCACCACTGGCCAAAGAGTCTAGAGCAAATATGTAAATTAAGTGCAGTGGAGAAGAAATAAAACTTTTTTTTCTGGTCACTTCAGGCACCAGAAGTACAAAAATACTCTAATTTCTGCAAGGATTGGGAATGCAATGCAGCTCTGAAACAGGAAGCAGCACTGTAAGTTGGCATCTATATCACTGATGCAGTTGCAAATTATGTTTTTATTTGTTGGATTTCACTTCTCTGAAAGTGAAAAACAGTCTTTATTCCTTTTTCTTTTCTAACAGTTTTCAAGTTCAGGTGTTATCTGTCTTCCCACACATTGAGTGCGTTAACATGCGTTTCACTTCAACTCATCTTCTGTTTGGCTAAAGTATATCTCCCAGAAAGACATACAGAGATGAAGAATCCATCTTTCCTTCCTCACAGTGTTTGTTAGATGGATGATCATCCTCATCTCTAATTTCCTCATTTAAATTTGACCAGGCTCTGCTTCCAGTGACACCCATGTTCAGGGTCCAGTGATTAGACTTAGGTTCGGGTTTCTCTCTAAACATCAACATGCCATTGGTTTACCAATGCTTTCTTGTAGGACAAATGCCTGATCCTACCTCAAAAATAAGGTAAGTGTAAAAAGCCCATCTGGTATGGTGAAGAGCAATTTCCAAATGAAGGAGCTAAGGGTGCTAAAAGAGTCCTTACAATGTGCTAAACGCCTTGCTGGAAGGTGTGTATAACATACAAGGCAAATATTACAGCAAGAACTGTCACACTGCCAAAGAATGACTGTTCCACACCCTTTTGCCAGCATCCCCACACATCCAAGATCTCTACTACAGGATGCCAGTGGAAATGTCTCATGGAGGACATTAGAACTTGGACTCTCTGTACAATGTCAGCTGTAGTGTCCCACATAATTCCTTGAATTTGATACCACGGCATTATGGCTCTTAAACTGATGGTTATTTATCTTTTCTTGTGTGCTTCCTTGCTTTGTCGGTGAGGCTGGTGGCTGGCTTTGCGTTGTCTCTCATCTCTGCAGAGACTGTGTCTGTGAAACTGCAGAAGGGTTTCAACATACCCTGCCCTTCCCTAAGGACAGCTTAGGAAGCCCTCCCCCTCTGCTGCTCTCCCCAACAACTTAGCAAACCATGGCATCACATCTAAGATGAGAGAATGAGACCAGATGAGAGGTCAGGAAGATGTAGCTGGGGCAAGCAGTTGGTTACAGAGAGATGGAGCAGGCTCTGGCCAAGGGCAGGAGAGGCTCTTCAATGGGTTGCTGGGACTTCTGTTACTTTCACTTATGTGCAGATTCATTCAATATTGCAACTTTCCCCAATTCGACTGAAAAGCCAGGAAGACTTTTGGATCTATCTGGCTAGTGCTTATCAGCACTGTTTGTGGCTCCAGCCACCTCTGTCCAGCTGCAATAACAAACCCACCCAAGCCCACCCTCCTCTGCTTGGCTCAGCAGAGAAATTTGCACTAGAGCTCTGGAGATACTAATTTTACAAGCTCAGGGTTCAGTTGTTCTTCCCTACAGAGAAGAACCATGACTACACAAACAGCAAAGAAGACAAGTGATGGAGCGGAGAGCAGGACAGCTCTGCCTGACATGGAAGCAGCCTGTCACAGCTCACCCAAGCTGGATCCACACACTGCTCAGAAAGGCAGAGTGAGAGGGGAGCAGCAGCAGCAAACACGATGAAGGAATCATATGACATGAATAAAAAAAACCTCACAAAGTAAGGCCATTCTCTAACTCTAAAGACCAAATTTATTTGTGGAGGGAGCTTTGAGAATGCTAGGGCCTGCCAAAAGTGCCAAGTCAGCAGTTTCTGAGAGCTTATTTATTGAAACAGAACAGCACAAACAGCAACTGTGCAAGTTTCCTTCCCACCTAGACAGTGGTGTCCCTGCCAAAAGAGACAGTTGTGAGGGTGCTTTCTGCTGGATATACAGCTGTCTGCTCCTGTCACAAAATAATATTATTTACACTGCAGCCACAGATCCTGTTTTAGATGGGCACCCTGCTTTTCCAAGGATTTCCATTACTAAAGTAGTGTTTTTATCGCATTAAGCAATACATCAGGGATGCGCAACATACTGAAGTATCAAGGTCTCGAGCCCTGATCTGAGCTTGATTCCATCTGACAGCCTGGGAGGTAAAAGGTTTTACAGTGTAGTAACAAGCCGCACACACCATGTAAGCTTCCTGGGCCATTTAAAGATAAAGACGGGGCAGTTAATGTAAGCCAGCCTAATTTCATTGAAGTTAATGGAGCTACTCTGATGTGTACCAAGTGATGTGTACCTCTGGCTGACTATACTGCGTCTAACTGAATCAGCACCCTGACCCGGTCCCTGTTTATTGCAAATATCTTGCATTCACTCCAGGACTTCCCACTCAAGTTCAAAGCTTTGTTTTTCCACAAAATGGCAAAGTTCTTCAAAATAGTATGCACAATTTAAGCAAGAACACTGTTTTTGACAACAGGAATAAATACTCTTTCATACTTACTGAATGCCCCACTGGAATAGATTCAGACTGCAAATATTGACCCATAGACAAAGCTGGATTATGGTATAAGCCCCTCCTGGGAGATGTCGCTCTAACCGAGGCCATGTATCTCCTCTCTCGCCTAGGAGACAAATCTCTTCTAACAGACGCATCTTTCCCTGGTGACATCGGTCTCCTTGGTGATAGGTGACGTCTTGGTGAAATGTCCCGTCTTGGTGATAACTCTCTCCTCAGCACAGCCTCCTTCCGTGGAGAAAGGTGCCTCATGGGTGAAATATCTCTCCGGGGTGACAAATGCCTTCTGGGTGACAAATCTCCTTTTGGCATTAAATACCTCTTTGGTGAGTTATCTCTATATGGTGAAGAATCATAGCCAGGGGACGACTGCTGACTGGAAGGTGAGAGGTCCCTTGGAGACGAATTGGGGTCTAAGGAAAGCACGCAGTCCTCATCCATGCAGCTAGGTATGTCTAACCTGTCTTTGTCGGGCTCTGAATCGGTGCTCTTACTCTGGAAAAACCTCTGATATTCTGTCATCTGTGAGTCTTCACAGGAGTCGCTTGATGTTACGAGCTGAGTAACCTGAATGCTAGGTAAAGTGACCAAGTAACTGATGAGGGAGGAGTGTCCCACAGAAAGGGAGCCCTCGGGGGAAGCCCCCTGCGATGCCCCAGCTGAGTTCACCGACAGGGAGGAGAACTGAGGGGGCTGAGGGCTAGTGCTTCTTGATCTGGTTTTTGGTGTTGAGTCTCCCTGAGTATCATCAAAGTCATCCTCATCTTCATCATCTTCATCATTGTCATCACCATCCTCACCATCTGACTCCTCTGCATCAGAAAACTGATGCTCTGCTGACAGGCCTGCCAGGTTGCTACTCTTCTCTGCCTCCTGCTGCATGTCCTCCATGTTTTCTGAAACAGCCATAGCAAATCAAAACGGTAAGCACATGCCACACTTCCTCGGTCACATTCACTCCCTGCCCAGAACACCTAGTGCCATCGCTGGATGATCTTCATCTGTGATGGCTAAATAAAGCCATTCTCAACAGTCTCAAAATGCATTTTTTCACAAATATAAACTTTAAAACTCTATATCCAAATTCAATCCTGTGAAAGTATACAAAGAAAATTCACCCTACCCCACCTTCTAACTTCACTGAATGTTACCATCTCTCATAACTGAATTGAAAATATTTGGTACTTCGTATGAGACAGATGACACATTTCTATTTCTAGCTCCTTCTGATGTATCATAAAAAACATATCTTAGACAAACAGATCAGATTTATTTTTTATACTTCCTGTTTGCTAGATGCTTCTTAATTAAAAAATGCCCAAAATACTCTTAATACATTTTCCCATGCCAGGCACTGTGCTAAAGTGCAATGAGTCATTTGCATACTCCAGAGGCCATTCCAACTAAATTAAATCATTCTGACATACCTGCTTCTTCAGTTTCAGCATCGTCTACAGATGTCATTGATACTCCAAGCTCCAGGCATTTTTTCATATGTGCTTTAGACTTCATATGTTTTGTCAGATTTCCTATGGATCAGAGATGAATCTAATTAACTGACAACAGCAAAGATCACTTTCAAAGTGAGGTTTTGGTGTATAACTCAGTTATCCTGCGGATATCCTGTTTTCAATTTAAAAACAAACAATAACAATGAAACAGACAAGGCTGAACTCATCTGGCCCATTGCCCAGAGCCTATTTTAATGAGAATGGGCTTTTATATCTTCAAAAAAAATTCAAAAATTAAAAAATAAGCAAATAAACTCAGGCCTGAGAGGTATATAGACACCTCTCCACTTTTCCATATGACATTTAGATGTGCCAGCAAACTCAAAAACTCACTTTTGGCAGTTATTTATCCCTGGGCTTAGTGTCTGTGATAACTCTATATTGCCTGGACATTGACAGAACACCAATGCACTGTCGTTCAGAGTTCAGTCAGAGTTTCACAGTGGCACTCTCAAGCTAAGCACTCTCCCACTTACTTCACATGTGAGCTCCAAACATTTAGTGCCCTGAAGGCATTTGCTGAACCAGCAGTATCCCACAAAAAGACACTTATGCCTGATTTCTCAGTGCAAGTTTACTGTCTGGCTACAATCTCTGACCAGAGAGGAGCTGTACTCAGAGCACTCACCTGGGATGCGGTAAATCCAAGTTCAGCTCCCTGCTCTGGAGTATGGATCTGAACCAGACACAGCAGGGATTTGAAATCAGATCTCCCATTCCCAGGAGGGAGCAATCTAACACTAGACTATTGACTTTCTGGAGTGTCTGTCTTGGTCTGTTTTTTTCACAGATAAGACAACTGGATTGAGACTGGCCTCAGGAGACATTCCATAGCAAAGAATCCTGGGCACAAAAAGCACAAGCCAGAGAAATATCACTCTAATCCATTAGCCACTTTAGTCACATTCGCAACAGACAACTGGGAAAGTGCCAACCCAGACACGGCACTTCTTAGTTCAAGGAAAAGCACTCTGTGAGTGTACGTATGCTGCTTTTGGGACCCTGACCAGTGTCTCCAGATGGCAGAAACAGTGCATCACTCTCTCAGATAGCAGAGTTGTGCTTGGAAGCGCACAAGCTCCTTTTTTCTGATTTTCAGTCCTAGGCAGTTCATGTAAATCCCTTCTCAGTAAGTTTCTTACAGTGTCTGTGTACTGCATGAAAAATCTAACTCAGCCTCTGATGCTTCTATGTGGCTAAATGCTTTGAAGGTCTGTCCCCAACTGTCCTCAGCAAAATAGCAACAATACTTATGAGGCTGACAACTGCCCATGAGCAGCAACACACCAGTTAAACACTTCTTGCACTTTGAAGGCTTAGTTTCTTCCTACTCATCCCTCTCTTGTGCAACAGCACACCACCTCCTCCCTGTTTCTTCTTCTCTGCCAGAAATGCCAGCCTCAGCAAGCAATTTCACATTTATTTCCATGCCATCTCTTCTGCCTGGAATGTCTGCTCCGAACAGAGCTGCAAAACCACAATCCTCCCTTTAAGTCTCTCCTGAAGACCCATTTTTCCTGCAGTGTCAAATGTAAATAGTGATTTGAGAACAGCTCCCCAGATAGACCACAGGGACTACCACAAGCAGCTCCTTCTCTTTGTCTCTACTCCCATCAAAGTTCTCATCTTAAACTAGATTGATGGGTCTACTGCCATCCATGAGCTATGCCCATCTTTGGTAGAGGAAGAAGTGTTGGAGTCATGGAAACTATTGTAATCCTCATTCCTCAACACAGCCATGAAGTTGCACTGGGATCTCTGCAGACATTTATTTCAGCTTCTCTTCTCCTTCAAGTAAATTCAGTACAATAGGATCAGAACCAATTTCCCTTCACAGTCAGAGCAAAGCTAAGAAACTGAGAATGTAAGGCTCGTTTGGACTGTGCTACAAAGAAATGCTACCACAGAAGAGGTTTTTAAAGAGACAGTTGCATGGTAAATCCAAATTCCAAAGAATATCATTATCTATGGCCATCGGGTGACAAATGAAAGCTTTTTTCTGTGCTGATAAATACACGTGAACACAGGATATCAGATCTCTATTAATAATTAATGTTGCAGTGGATGGAGTGGCCCATCTGGGAGACATACAATAATTATAAACTTGAAACCGACCTCCTGCAAAGCATGTGAAGGCATGTTTTCCTCACTAGCTGCTTCTACATTATGTCACAATAAGTGTACTTGTCTAGTAGCATTTGAGCATTGTTGCAGTTAAAATTTGTACCACGTAACAACTTTGGCAGAAAGTATTGTTTGTGAGGGCAGTTCTTAAGCTACTATATTTTATCTCCAGAAAGCTGGACAGGTCAAAGCCCACAGCTCTTAATGAAGCTATCCAAGGAGCCTCTAAGTCTCACAATATCCCTGGATAAATTCAAGAGAAAAGAACAATCTCTGTCACGGAGTCCTGTATCCATAAACATGGTCATTTTGTTTTGAAGAAAATTCTTTCCTTGACTGCAAAGGGTGCTTGGATCCCAGATGGCAAAATATCTCAAGATTTGTTTGTGAAGTGGCAAAAGTTCAGAAAAAAGGGTCAAGTACCTTTAGTTTTGAAGGCAAAATTGCACAACTTGCATACATAAGGCCGGACGTCAGTATGAGTGCGGATATGTTTTTTGAGCATGCTTGGCTTTTTGCAGCGAATTCCACATTCTTCACAAATATACTTTCCTCGGCCACGTCCTCTGACATAGACATAATCCTCATTTGATTTATACCTGTTGAAAGAGAATGAGTATTTAAATCATACAGACTCTAGATCACACGCAGGCACAAACATTACCTCTATGCACCCAATCTTGATTTTATATCTCATCACAAGACTGCCACAGAAGTCCATGTGAACTGCTGAATTTTCAAGCTGAAACTTACAAAGCATTTCCCTTCCACAGGGAATACAGTGGTCTCATTGTGTTTGTGTATCTTAGTTATTTTTTTAACAATGTGAGAGCAAAGAGCTGTGGCATGGGTATGCTACAAACACCTTGTTAGGAATCAGATGAGCTACCGTTCCTGTAGACAAGGCACAGCCTCTTATATGAATCTGCAGATTGGGTTCATTTCATCTATCTGTACTCTTGAACCATGTGGGCATCTACCACCACTGAAAACAGAGCCCTTTCATGTTATCATTAATTTGACTTGTTTAAATGTATTTATCTGATTTGGCCCTTGGGATCAGATAAATCACATCCTGCAAATGCCCATTTTCTCCCATTAAGCATAACGGGAATGCAGATGGCTAGCAAGAATGTATATATTTACACTACTCATGTCCGAAGTTCCCAAAGATGGATCTCAATCTAAGGAACACTGTTGAGCTCATGCAGGTACATGCTGCTCTAGAAACAAAATGGGAAACTTTCAACCTGCTTACTTAGCAGAACACTGTAAAAGGAATTTTTCTTAGCATAGGCGTAAGCATTTAGTGCTATTTTTGCTGATTACATTATCTGCTAGATAAGAATTAAGATATGCAAATCGATATAAAGCTGCACATTTCATGTACTATTATGATAAACTTGTAATACTGAAGTCTATAAGAGTTGAAGGGATCTGCCCCAGCTGTTTTGAGGCTTGAAGTTACTGGGTATTCCCTAGAGGGAGAACTTCATCCTCATTACACTGAAGTAAAATTCAGAAATTGCCAGAACCAAGAAATAATAATTTTTTATTCCTTTTTCCTCCACTGTCCTCTCCCTAAGCAGCACAAAGTACTTGCAGTCACAGTGTGGATGCAAAACCCACAAACTATCACTGGTACTGACAGTCAGCACTTTAGATAAATAAAGGATTGTGTGAAAGGTTCGGCTAATGTGATGATAACACTACAAGAAGCAAGTGGCAATTCAGAGGGTTACACTGAAACATTTTTCAAATCTGCTTTTCTTAGATGAACACTTCTGTGTGTTCAACAATATCACTGGCAATACAAATACTGAAGCTATCTTAAAAATGCATAAAACACTGTCTTGTTCTCATGTCCATTGTACCATCTACTGAAAACATCAACTCTTCTTTCAAATATGGATGCTTAAATTATTTTTTTTCATCTCCTTGCTAATGAAGTTGGCTCTCTCCCTCTTCCATCATTGTCCATAGTGCCACATGCAAAATTTGCATAGTTTAATGATCTTTCCAGCAGTTTTGGATGGACAGCATTTCTGAGATTCTTCTTTTCTGTCCACCTCAATTCCCAGGTTCTCCTTTGTTTTCACAAGCTAACAACTCCTAGCCATCTCTCTATCCATTACTTCATCAGCCACCTTCAGGCCGTCTCCCAGAGACAGAACAAATGTCCAATATTGTTTGAAAGACTGCCATCTTATCTGCTTTTCATCATTCCTTGCAGTCTAATTTTGCTGGGATGGAGTCTACTAAATCATCCCTGATTGATACTGCTAAGAAAAATGCTGTGTTACATCTGCTTTTCTGTTGCTCCATCTCTGCTGCTCTTCTGCCTGACCTCACTCCACCAGCTTCTGTCACCTCTCAGATCCCACTGGGCACAAAGTCAATTAGACAAGAGCCATCTCTTTGTCATTCATATGCACAGCTCTTGACCACAATTGATCTTGACTCTCTAAGTATGCCCCACCAGAACAACAACTGTAACAAAAATGACACACATAAATTGGACATGTAAATATGGCCTGGTCCAAATGCTGAATCACAAGAAGTTTGAATCCATGGTAAATACCTTTCCTAGCACCCAGAAATATTAGATCTTACTATTAACTTGTGCTTCTCTCAAATCTTTCAGCAATTTCCCCTTCCCACTACATAACTTTCATGTGACTATGGTCACTGGTGCTCTGAGTTTGATTTTAATGAGGCACTAGAGTTAAAAGTATTCATAAGCTTTGGAGTCCTGAAATGTCTAACTGAAATGCTATTTTATTGGGAATTTTCAATGATCTATGTCTATTACTGATAAATATAAAAGAGCAAACATAAGCAAAGTGCGCACTATTGCTATAAACATATAACATAATTAAGCAAGATGTCAGATGTCAGATTTGCTCTTATCCCTCCTTTCTTTCAGCTTCATACCATAAGTAACTAACAGTACTGTAGCAAGTACTGAACCTAAAATTGCTGACTTTTTTTCATATCCCATCAGGGTTCTGCAGTCATAGTTGATGGAAAGCAGATTTTGTGAATCAAATCATTTCATTTGAATCAAGCCACCTGCTAGAGGTGATAATATTGTTGGTAGGCTCTT
Organism: Pavo muticus; assembly: GCA_016647715.1. Taxonomy (NCBI): domain Eukaryota; kingdom Metazoa; phylum Chordata; class Aves; order Galliformes; family Phasianidae; genus Pavo; species Pavo muticus. The sequence goes on along the minus strand of JACDJE010000039.1, from coordinate 4,519,003 downwards.
ACTTCAAAACCCCTTCTGCTGCACTGCTTACAAACTGCTCTTGACTGGCTTTAGTGGGGTAAGTGATGTGCTGTGTCACCAGCTTTTCTGCTGAACTCTCTGCTCATTCTGTTGCTTCAGCTTCTCACTGATTCCCAGCCCTACCTAACTCATTTTTAGTCTACTTGCCATACAAGCGCTCTGCTGCCCTGGCACAGAGCAGCTGCATGACCACACTTTCCTGTATAACAGACAGACTTTCCCAGAAACTGAAAACTGTGATGACTGCAGATCTTCCTCAGCTGTGAATTCTGAATTGCTTTCTCTGCATTTACAGTACAAAAATAATCAAGAACCCTAAGGAAATCTACTTCTCAGGACAAATGAAAAATGAATGAAAATACCCTGCTGAAACAAGATATTGCCACGCATGCTTATCTGCCTAGGGGAGAGAAGATGAAACAAATACAACAGACATCTTCTGCATAGTTCAGTGCACTACTTGTGTGCTCAGGTGATGCAAATACGAGCTTGATGAAAGAAGAAGAGAACAGAGTAGAAGAGAACAGCTCTACAAACAGCCAAGAGCAAGCAAGTACGAAAACCCACTCATCTTAAAAAGCTAGCTCTCGGAAGTCATAAACAAAAACCTGAAGAAGAGGACAAACTGATTAGTCAGGACAGAAAATAATAAAAGTCAGGGTTATTACATGTAAGGAATATTAGATCCATTTAAAAGAACAAATTAACAAAAACAAAATAATGAAAAGAATAAATCCCGTCCCACAAACAATTCCGGTAAAATGTACATTAAAATGTTCATCCATAAGGAAAGTGTGGACTGTATCACCTCATTCACTGTAGAAAGCTACATATGAAGGCCATATGCCCCTATAAGTATAGAGAAGTATACTGCACCAACTATTTGTCCCCTCCCAATTCCAGAAATTAATGTGCACATCAAGGCTTCTTTCTTTTTGTTCTATTCCAAGAAAGGAGAGTAAACATAGCCATGTATTACTAGGAGATATACCTAACTGACACATGAAATATATGTCTTTACACAAACAGTTTCAAAGACCTTATTGGTGTACAGGGAAACTTAAGATGGTGTGAATAACACACGAAATTTTCATAAAGAAGGTGTTAGACTGTAGAGGAGTTTTATAGAGTGATCTGTTGCAGCTCGCACTGATCTGAATCCCCTACAAGTTGCTTTTCTTAACACACTTTTATCCTTCCGACCTCTCATCATGTAGCTTACATCAGCGCAAACTATCTTCAGCTGAGTGATCCAAATTCAGAAATGATACAGAGTGGGAAGCAGGCAAATCTTATACTTCAAAGTGGGTGTGAATTTAAGTAACAGTTTCTTAAATTTCTTAAAAACTTAGGCTCATCCCTGAATTTGGATTGCTCTGATGTAGCCAACATACTAACTTGAGTACTAAAACAATGTACAGCCACAGAGAACATCCAGATTCTTTGTCTCGGCCAGCATACCAACTATAATCTCCAAAATAACATTTTCAGTCTTTCAAGTAAGACGTAGGCTATACCTTTTCATTGTTGCAGACCAGAAAGAAATGTCAATGTTCATTTCATGGACATTGTCCAAGGGGAGTCAAGCTACATGATGGTAATGAAGGACAACTTTTAGAGTATGAAAATATGAGAGAAGGAATAGCATGTGCAAATTCATCATATCTCCATCACTACCTACTTAGTTATGCCAATAACACATTGCTATGAGACTATTTGGTTTGGTAAGACTCAAAAATAACTATTTTGTTCAGCCACTTGCCTACTCACTGCTAACTTCTGGCAAATAATTTCACTGTGTCAGAATTTTTAAAAGAAAGAAAACAGTATCTTACATTTTAGAGTATACTCTTAGAGAGAGGTAAACAACTGTCCATTTAATTTGTTTTTTGTAACAGGCTTAATAAGCCTCAAAATATTGCTAATGATCTTTCAGTTCTCTTTTTTCCCTCTCTCTGTTAGTTGTTTCTACTATCAAAGGAGTAATAGATAGCCATAGTAAAATTAATCATTTTATCAACCTTAGATGATAGATCTATGGATTACGCTTGAGAACAGATTTCATTGCTATCTCACATTTTATCATCAAATCCAACTTCAGTAAATAAATGTAATATTACAAGAATAGGAGTAAGCTTTCCATGCTAGCCCATTCACATAAGCAGAGACACAGAGAGTAAAAAAATGGAAAGATGTCCTTATGGAAGCTATTAAATAATTGTATAGAAAATAACAAAATCTTAACTGTCTATTTCTTTAATTATGATCTAAAGAACAAAGATGACAATACAGAGTGAGCATTCTCGCAAGGATGTAAAAACTGTAATTGTCCTATACTATAGAAGAACTAAGAGTAAGTATACAGATATCCTGTAGTTTGTTTTAACACTGACATATACATAAAACAGGAAGAAGCTTGGGTGCTACAACATGCGACTGAAATACAGGAGACTGTTTACATCCCCGTTCATTCATATTCATTTTCAAATCTATTTAAAACAACAGGCTGAGCTTTGAAATTTCCAGTTGCATTTTCTTACCCTCCTTCAAAGATTTTAATTCGTATCGGCTCAGTTTGTTTGGATGTAATGTCTTTATCTCCATGAATGTCTCCTTTTACTCTTTCTTTTATAATATTCCCCACTACTTTCTTTTCAAGCTTGCTGCCAAACAAGAAGAATGGCTCGTGTTTCATCTGCAGAACAAAGTCAAGGAATGGTGTTACTGCTGGAACACACAACAAATGCATGCTTTATTTCAAGTACTTTTAACATTCCAGGTCAAAGCCAAACTTTCATTGGTGCAACTCTAGACAATGAATTAATTTGTCCCATTCAATTTGATGGACAGTAAGAGAGAGGGTAACCTGGATACATTTTTATGTGAGTCTGGAAAAAAAATACAGCACCATATCTTTCCTCAGGAGGAAAAAAAAAAAAAAATCATGGAAAATAGAGATGGAAAAACCTTAGAAAGTAATTTATTGCCATTACAGAATTTTCCCTGGCACCATTATCTAATGCTTAGTCCATGAGGAAGAATCAGTATGTAAAAAACATTAAAATGATCTGAAGAGCCTTGCTTAATTTTAAGTTAATCTTTACTTATGGACCTGCATGGATGCTTGAATCCACTGTTTGAATCAGGACACTGCAAAAAGGACAAAATAAAAGGAGATAACTTTTCAGGTTCTGAAACATGTGAAGAACGGGTTAGAAAGCCTCACTTTTTACAATTAATTCTCAAAATGGAGACAGAGGCAGCAGAAGTAGTAGAGTTTGCAAAGGGGTAAACTGAGGCTCAAAAGTTGTCATGGGAAGACATCAAAGTTTGATTTTCCAATGGGAATTTTTTTTAAAGTAATTAAACTACATTTCATAGTTTACTAGGATTTTCTCAAATAAAGAAATATTAATTTAATTTAATTAAAACCTTCTATTTACCTGAGCAAGTTGCTTCCATGCACTTGATGATGTCAGTTTACCAGCTCCAGGTCTATGCATAGCAGCCAGGGTGTAGATTTCCGTGGTGTTTTTTTGCTTGGACCTCAAAAGTGCTAATGTGGTCTTTGTACTTAGCCCAGATGGATTTGGGTTACATGAACTTATACACCATGAAGCGTAAACAGAAGATTTGAGAGTTGGTTGCTGAATGTAATTGGGTTTCGTATAGTTTAAGAAACACCAGCTCACAGTAGTAGTAGTACGCAGACTTGGGAACTGAAGGATCTGCTGAAAATCTGCTACATCTGTCAGGAGAATAGTTGAGCCCGTGACTTTTCCACTAGTACTGGATGTCATCTGGACTAGCATCCCAAGAGGCAATTTTGGGTGTTTCAGTTGGTCTTCTGGCTGAACTTCTCCTGGTGGCAATGAAGACCTCTGTGGACTCATGCTCATATCTGAGGCTGTTTCATCAACATCCAGTTCTTCTGGAGATTCTCTTCCTTCAGAAGGGCCACTGGATTTCTGTCCTGGTGATGTGGAATCGAAACTAGAAAGTTTCTCCCTGTTTAGTGGGAAAGCATCAGCTGTTGGCACGCTGACAGGTGGGAAATCTTGAGATGAAGAAGACGACAGTGGTGAAGAGGATGACACGGATGGCAGACTTTCTTTTGGCTCAGTAGCACAGCTCTGCCTTACTAGTTGAGGCTTCTGCATTCTTGGAAAATCTTTCTTTATATCTGAGTTAGTTAACTCAACTGCACTTAGCTCTTCAACTATCTGCCCATACATCTTCTCCTCTTTGACTCGTTTCTGCTGCTTTGTCTCCATAAAGAGCTCCAAGCTGCTGGCAGGCGAAAGCATTCGTTTGCTTCCACCCAAGGTAGAAGCCATGTCAGAACTGGAAGTTAAACAGAGAGGAATTGAGGACTCCAGTCCAAGTGATAGCGTCTGTGGCACTTTCCACAAAGGATATTTTTCTAGCCCTCCATGTTGACCTAACATCTGAGCTATGTTAAATCCAATTCCATGCATTGTTGCACTAGTTACCAATGTTCTTTGAGAAACAGTCTCATCAACTTTACAAATTACAATTGCAGGACTATTGCTCTGTCCAAGGATCTGGGAAATGCTTGTGTACATGACACTACCATAAGACGGCACATGCGTTTGAATCCTGACAGGAACAACTGTTCCTGGCAAAGGCTGTACAGATCCATCACCTGGGGAGTCGAAATCTGTCTGAAGATGCTGTTCAGAGGAGGTATCTGTTGGTTTAATGCTATGGTCTGACTGGTACTTAGCAAGAGTAATTTTTGAATACTGCCCAGATGTTCCTGAGTAATGCTGGTATGCTTGATCTTTAGCATGCATATAATCAGCTGGTTTCTTTCCAATAAGCTCTGGAGTGTGTTCCAGGTGATAACTTGGAGGAATGTCTGTTTGGAAAGGTTGCTTGACGTAAGATTTCTGCAGCTGTTGTACAAAATGATGCTGGAAGTGTAGAGGTTCTGTGCATGACTGCCACAAGACTGGCTCCTGAGATGGTGGTAAATGAACCATGCAGACAGTTGGATATGGGAACTGAAACAATGTGCTATGAATAGAGGGAAATGGGACATTTTCCTGATGTGCAAATAACTGCTGTTGCTCTGATGGATGTTTGTTAGAAATATAAGGTGCTTGTTGGATCAAAGGAGTCCTTAACATTTCCGGACTATCTGCAAGAAGAGCCTGTTGTTGGGCAAGGTGGGATGAGCTATTAGCAAGCTGAGCACAAGAGCCAACAGCCTGTTTTCCAGACTCATCTACCTGAATGGGATGAAGTACAGAGGAAGGCGAGTGATGCCAGGCAAGCTGGGAAGAGCGAAGACCAGCCTGTGCATGTTCCATCTGCTCCTGCTTTATACTTTGTTCTGTGCTCTGATCAGTCTGGGAAATCTCTGGGAAACCACTAAAGGAAGCCTGGCGAACCAAGAAGCATTTCTTCCTTTCTCGTGATGGAGATAGGGCAGTAGTTGGTGTTCCAGCCGAAGAGGCATGAGACAGGTTCCCATAATCAAAGGATTTACTTCGAATTTCAGGGATTTCAGCAGCGTGAGGACAGGGCATCTGTTCAGATGAGCAACGTCTCATTTCCCTCTGATGGTGATGCCCAGGGACGGAAAGCGAGTAAGCACCAGCTGGAACTGTTAAAAACTCAGACTGTTTTCCAAATTCATCTTGTTTGGGAGGTGTGATGAACTTCACATTTTCTTCTCTTTCAAAGGACATTGAAAAACTTGAGCTGTGGGACAAATTACTTTCCTGGCTAGGGCTGCGAGAAAGGCTTGTACCAGTGGACTCAAAACTGGAATCTCCAGAAGAGTGCTCCATGTCAGCCAGTCGTAAACGCTTCTTTTTGGGTGGGAGCTTTTCAGCTGGCAGTTGAGAAAGGGTTTCACTTCTCTGAGGCCACTGGAATTCTTCAGTTGGTTTCTCCTGCTCTTTGTTCTGCACTTCTTTATCTTTCTCAGGCTTATCTGGCTCCTCTGTGACACGAATTTCAGGTACCTGTATGTTGTGCTGGCGAACCAACCTGGGCTGCATATGATATGACTGAGGCTGCTGGGACGGAGACGGCTTATTGGTGTCAGTATTTTCTGTTTGTGGAGCTCGGTCTGGGCTCATTGGGGACTCACAAATCTCATTCTCACATGCTTCAGATGGTGAATAGATCTTATCCTGCTGGCATGCAATATGTTCTGTAGATTCAGACCTTTCAAATGAGTTCGGCCTGCTCAATGAATTTGTGTGCTGAATGACAGAAATGACATTGCCAGGGGGCTTTCTAGTCAGTGATTCTGCAGTCTTTTCTTGCTCTGCAGTTAAGGTTGAGTCTTCCAGAGAAGCTGCTGGACTTCCAGACTGCAGGTAAGGCCTGCACGTGTCAAAACGTTCTGCATGGCAATGGGCAGAATTGTCCACACCTTGGACACCTTGGAGGGAAAATCCACTCCTTGGCACATCCTGAATTTGGGATTTAGGATCAAAGTCCAAAGGCTGAATTCCTGCAGTGCTGCTAGTCGTACTGCTACAAAGCATGGGACTGTCCTCTTCATCTCCAACACTCTCCTCTTTCCTGCGCTTTCTGTTTTCAAAAGTTCCAAGCATGGATGGCATCGCCTGAGATTGTCCAAGTGGATCAATGAAGTACTCTTCCCCCTTGTTTATTCCACCTAAGGACGGAGAGTCTCTGTAGTTCTGCTTCTGAGCTTCAAATTCTTCCCATTTTCTGTAGTGCTTTCCACTGGCATCATAGTCGTAGAAGGTCTTGTCTCCCACTTTCTTCTCTTTTGAGGATGGTCCTTTGTCACCTGCTATTTGTCTACTGGAAGAAATAATTATATTTTTCCCTGGTCTTCCATGGTAATCTGAATCTGAGTGCCCCTCCTGCACAGAGGGCAGTTCAAAGGCAGCCTGTCTTCTCAACATCCTTTGGTGGGATATTCCCACTGTACCAGGGTAAAATACATCATCAGAGCCAGTCATCTTCTCATCAAATGAATGGCTTCCTCTCAGAGATGGGGGAATACTTAAGCTGTTTGCAGAAGAGGTTGGCATGGAGTTACTTCTAATAAGAGGAGAAGAATCTACTGGTGGTTCAAGAAGGACAGGCACCTCACTCTGCTGACTGGCTTGGTACAGGTTGGATTCACTTTTGATGGGGGATGTGGCATTCTGGGATTGTCTAGATTCTGTATTTCTACCTGGATAAACTTGTGTAGATTTAATAGTGCTCAAATTACTGGAGTCAATGAGTTCTTCTTTATTTGGAGTCAGCTGAGAAATATGTTCCTCGAGCATCTTTATATCCAATCTGTTATTTATGAGAGGTAATGGCTCTGCTTTGCTTTTTCTTCCTATTAAACTGTGTTCCTGATTTGTTGTGGCTACTGTTAGTGCTGTTCTTTGATTAATCCTATAAAACTTTCCAAAGATGATCTCTTCATAAGACTTTGCATTGGTATTTGGTGGGCTTATTTGCTGCTCAGCACTTTCTGAGCGGGAAAAGTAACCCGAGTCAGTGCTTCCTTTACTGTGTGGGCTAAGGAGGTTTAACGACTGCTCAGAATCTTGCCCTTTTTTCTCTGACAGTCTTAGTGCAAGTCGCTGTTTAACTGTGTGAGAGTCATCAGACTTAGTACTTAAGGATGGGTTTTGCAACATATCAGAGCCAATATAGGGTGAACTCTCACTGGGTAATTGAATTCCACTCTTAGGGATAATCAAAATGGGCACTTTCATTGGCCCCACCAAGGACTCTTCCATGGAGGAGTGAAAACTGCTCCTACTAGCCATGTCTAGGGGGAGCTGTGGGACGGGGCTCAGTTTTTCAGACCCTTCCATTAGGAGTGAGGTCTCCTCATCAGTGTCTGTGCTCTGCTCACCATCTGAATGTATTTCAGCTTCCACATCAATGTAACTGGCATCTAGATCCAACTTAGAGACTGCTGACTCTGTGAAAGGTACCAACCCTGCTTTAATTGCATGGGCATGTGACTTTCTGTGCTTGTAGAGGTTGCTCTTTGTCTTGAAGGAGAAGCCACAAGGAACACAAGGGTATGGTCGTTCCCCAGTATGAGACCTAATATGCTTTTTAAGTACACTAGGTTTGGCACAAGCCCTGTTACAGTAAGGACAAATGTACTTGCCAGGTTTTTTGGGTTTGTGCTCCTTCTTGTGAGCATCTTCTGATTGTTCTAAAGATTTCTGTGAATACTGGCTGTAAGCAGGGTTTAAACTTGAAATCTTCTTCCTGGAGAAACCTCCACTATGGCTATGCATATGAAAAGGAAATAAGTCCTCTGAGGCAACTGATTGCAAGTGGCTAGGAAACTGCCATGGAGGGCCTTCCAAGCTCTGATGTGGCTTTATGTTGTGCAAGAAACCTTGTGGCAATGAATGCTGTGGGAAAGAAAGTGAATGTTGACAAGAGTAAGGAGTTGGACGATGCTGTGGATATTGCTTCTCCGTGACTTGCTGTGCAGCTTCACTCGATGATACCAGTTTCCCAGAACTAAAAAGTTGTGCTGATGCTGTGTTTCCAATTTGCTCGTGATCTATTTGTGGTTGCCTCTGTATTTCTTGATTGCCAAAAGTGCTCATCTTAATAACAGCTGAATGTTCTTGCCTCCATCTACTTGGTACTTTAGCAGTTTCTCCAGACCCTGAGGTAGCTTTTTGCCCTATAGCTGTGTCCCCAGAGTCCATTTTGTTACACAAGGTCTTAAGTGCTAGTTCACTTGAAAGCTGTGCAGACTCATGGAGTGTGTCCAAAGCTGTGCTTTTTAAAGTTTTGTTGCTCCCATTTTTCCAGAGCTGTTGCAAGTTCACAGACTTTTCTTTCTCTTTGGAACTTTCTACGCAGTAGTCTATAGGCATTAGATTTGTGTCTGTATACTAATGCGACTATTATACAGTCCTGTTCATGGCATAAACTTTCTTAAACAGTTTATTACACATTTGCAAAGGCTTATGATAGCATTTGGACATTTTCCATTGTTATTAAACACTGAGATGCAGAATGACACAGAGATATTTGTGATCTACTAGAGCAAAATTCTCCTCATCTCTTCCATGGTGACACAGCTATCTGTAAGAAAAAAAGTAAAAACAAAGAAAACCCCCACACTAATTAATATAGTCAGGCAAAATAACATCAGTGCAATTGGTTGCATTTTAATTGAGCCTTTCATTGAAAATATTAAGGTACTTAAGTAAAGGTAACTACATTTCACAAAACCCCATTTTGTGAGGAGACACAGTAAAGACTGGCTCCAAAGATTACATGCAAGTGTCATCACTAGTCAGTAAAACCCATAAGAAGAGAAAACAGAAATTTACCCTTCTCAAACTGAACAGTTTTGGAAGGCTTTCTGAGGTCTTAAAAGAGATGTGATTCCCAGGAAGTCTGCCATCTAGTTTCAAAGCCCTTTCAGCAAACCACCGCTGAAAATAGAGTCCTAACCCCATAGGTAGGAATTACCTTATCTTACTTTACCTTACCTTAGGTATTACTCACCAACAGTTCAGATATGCACTTAAAGTCACCTGGCTTTCCTCCAAAGTCAGAGGAAGGCAATCAGTACTTCCAGAGGTGAAATCTTTCCATATCATGAGGGGCGCTTCAGACATATGGGATGTGTACGTATATATACATATATATGGCTGCCTGGATATGCCTGTTTGTCACTCTTGTCTAGGCAGAAATTCTACCTGACTACCTTGGATAATATAACAATTTTTAAGACAGCTAAAGAGAGGTACTTCTTAGCTTAGATCATATAACTCATTTCACAAGGAACTGCTGTTCACTTTTTAAACTACTTTTAATCAGTCAGAAGCAACATCAACTAAGTATTCTGAACACAGCAGTATTGGCACCTTTCCACGTCTCCATTTTCTGACCATTATTTTAAATTTTAGTGAGAATTGCTAGAGGTAAAACACATATTGAAGAAATGAGCTGCGACTGTTTTTAAGTGACTTCAGTGTTTTAAGTTTCCACGTTGAAACATTTCCATCCAGCTATATATGCACACTTCATGCTTACATGCAACGTGATTCCAAAGTTCTATTACAAAGAAGAAAACTCGGAGGTATAAATTTCACAGACAAGAATAGCATTTGAATTTTTGAAGAACAACATAAGCTTCCTAATTCCATATTATCCAAAGAGGATATCTTCTGGATGAAACAGTGCAAATTATAAAGACAGTCAAGATTTTGAAATTGTGAGAAAAAAGGTTTAAAAAAAAAAAAACAGAATTAGAGATACTGGAATATTTTTAATTCCTACAGTGGAAAAACTGAATTGGGCTTGAAGAAACATTAGAGAAGTGCAGGAAAACTCAGAGGGAATGAAAATACATGCTTTTTTTCTGGTATAAAACAATTACCTGCATCTTGTAGGCATCTAATAGGCATGACTATCTTCAGATTTCCTGTAGAAAAAAAAAATACAGTCATAAGAAATTATTGATATTAAATATGAATGCTGAAGAAAATTTTCTACTATTTACAGTAGAGGCCTGAAAACTTCATTCATCCATCTCCTGGAAAAAATTTCATACTGCATCTCAGAGGTCTAAGTTAGTACCTTTTTCAGAATATGAGCATGAACGTTTTTAAGAGCCTTTTAAGGACAGCTTCTAAACTGGAGCAGTCTCACCTTCTTGAATCTTTAGAAAGAGAGCTGCCCAATGTCACTCTTCATTCCTACACCCTTGCTAAGCCCGGATTATCCCTGAATCCTATTCACAAATCCCCTTTCGATAACTCTTTCCAGCAAATACTTTCAGGCCTTCCAGGCTACTCATTAAATGTTTCAGGGACCAGGATGAAATCCCAGCCAGGTTGTCACCACGAAGGTACAAGAAAAGTAATGAAACGCAAGTAAGATTTCAATTCAGTTAACACCAGTGAGAGACTGCTCAAGAACATATGGTTGCCTCCTCAAAAGAGAAACCTACAAACCAAGTGCATATTTAAAGGACTTCTGTACTGTAATTCACCACCTGTCTGACCATCATCTGACCGCATTACAGAAAAGACCACCACAGGAGACGCACCCGAAAAAGGAGAACTGACTGGTGTCTGGCTTGGCTGAAAGATCAGTTCCCCTTTGCTGTAAAAGGAGGATTCTCCCATGCAGTTTTCAACAAATCCAATCTTGAAAATAGAATTTTTTTGTTTGTTTGTTAAAAAAGGATGTTTGTTCAATTTGGATAACAAAACCAATATTTATTAGTTTTCTTCAGAGGTTTTATTTAGGTCAAAATCTAGAGTACTTTCATTTATTTTAAGAAGAGATCTTTAGAAATACCTGAAGTATTAGTGGCAGGGGAGGGGATATGGGTTAGTATAATAACCTCCAGTAAGAAACTGTGAGAAAAACAGCTAAAACACTTATTCCTGCTCCACTGAACAAAACCAACAGATGATAAAATAGTAAAATAAATAAAATAAAAAACTCATCAAAAGTAAAAAGATATTTTAGCTCTATGTAATCACAATAAGTGATTAATACTTTTACTTAATAACATTTTCAAGGAACAAATGGATACTATAAAGCCCCATCCATGACTTGATGTAAAGAGAATCACTACTGTGCCACCTACTAGCAATCAAAAGGGGCAAGGGGGAATGTTCCTATGCAAGAGAGCATAAAATTATTAGCTACCTTCAAATAAAAGTACTTTTTTCCTTATTAGGCAATTTTGCAAATGGTGAAGAAGAAATTTCTAGAAGATGGAAACATCCTTTCACTTCCATGTTCCCACTGCCAAGAACACATTCAGAGAATAAATCTGCCAATCACAGAAACAAGACAGCAATAGTTTCTTTTGAACAAAAGATTATGCTAGTACACTTCCATCAATCCCAGTTCTGTTGCAGAGTTCAAGTTATTCAGTGATCCTTACTATTTTCAGAACATTCTATATCATTTTTCAACCTACACTATGAACAGGTATACACTAATTACAGGGATTACTGATGGCTTAAGTTTGGCCAACGTCTTTCTCCTGGGGAAAATAAATCCTTTACCAGAATCAACAAAGTCATTTCTGGTTTGGTTTGAACCGTTATCCACCCTGTGTCAAAGATGGTTTTAATATTATTTCTCTTTTTTTCCTAGGACTAAGTTTTACTGGAGAAATCCAACACACTGCAAAGCTAGTTTGCATTCTGTCTGTTTTTTCCAGTCAAGCCTTTATCTCATCTTCCTGCATCCACAGCCTAACTTATGCCAACAAGAGACTTCCAAATTTCAACTGATTAATGTGTCTCCTTCGGAAAACACTGTAAATACACTTTTCAGTATTGCTCTTCATCAAAAATATATTCTTCAATAGACAGAAGCTCTCTATATTTCAGAAACTTCATATTCAAAAGTAGTGAACTAAGGATGATAAAAACGCGCATTTTCTTTAATGCTTTTGGCGCCGTTCGGCTTCACTGAAGTGGCCGAGAGGAGCCCACCTACGCGGATCAGACAGCGTGCACAAGCTACGCCAAGCACATCGTTTGCCACTGGCTGCAAAGGCCTCCCTGGAACTGGCCCAAGCCAGGTTCCCATTGGAATGTGGCCCGGCGGCCAAATCCCCCACCACACTGACTGCACTATCCGCCTGCCTCAAACCAGGGAGGTTTCTCTGCAGGTCACTTCTCTGCAAATTTTGAACACAAGGACATTACTGGGAAACTGGGAACTGTATTTATGTCAGATGCACCTACTAAATCAAGACATTTAAAACCTTCTAGAAAGGAGAATTACTCTATCATTCCTGTTCCTAAGGTGCCTCTGTGAGCTAAATACAAGAGACACAGATCTGGCTGGCTACAGAGCACCAGGATTCTTCCTTTTCCTTTCTTTCTTTCTGTTCTTTTTCTTCCTTTTTTTTTCTTTTCTTTCCTTTTTTTTTTTTTTT
>JACDJE010000039.1:4409706-4503769 GCA_016647715.1 Pavo muticus | reverse complement strand
GGGGGGAGAGAAAAAAAAAAGCTACACAGGAGCCAAATTCATCTTAAACACTTCCTTTATACGTACAAGTTCCCAAACTAATCACAGTTCGTCTCCTTCAATTGAACAAATAACTGCTATCAAAGAGTTGTCAAAACAGCCTACAGGACAAACAATCTCGTCAGTCAGTTAGGAGCTAATTGATCTCTCTGAAGCCACTGCTTTTAATAGAGTAGGTAAATATTCTGCTTCTGGTTGCCTAACCTTGCTGAGCACATAGCATTTTGCCAGAGGTGCTTCAACATGTCATACAAAACCTACCTTGTCTGGCTGTGTTCCAGCACAGACAGATTGAATCTATCTATCTCAACACAGAATCAAATAATTGTGATTATTCAGATGTGAAACTAAACAAAAAAAGTATGTAAACTGCTAGTCTGCTCACACTGCTACTTAATTCCTTGGAGATAAAGTTAAGAAATGAAAATGCATGGGTAAAATACCTATAGCTTCCCACGTGCAACTTCAAATGTGATGGCAGAGAAATGGCAGATCTGACAGCCCACACTTCCAGCATTATTAAAAATTCAGAAGGCAACAAAAAATAGCACTGTCATTTTGCTTTTTTTTCCCCATTTGTTTTTGAATCAGAACATACAGTGGCACACCACAACAGCTCCCATGCAGAGAACAGTCAGAAAGAGATGCACACCACCAAAGTCCTCTTTGAACAATATTTTGATGACTGAAGTTAGTTTGATACAATGCATAATCTCATTGGTCCTAATCTGCACAAGAACGAATTTCTCTCAAGGGTGAGATAAGTAGTAAATAAACAATATTTACTAACTACACAAAAATGATGTATAGCTATCTGAAGGGGCGCTGAGATACAAAAGAGCTCGTAATTCTTGGGCTGCTCTCTTAAGCAGCAGAAAATCAGCTCTATCTCACTTTCTTCCAACTCACAGCAACTGAACAACGAGGGTACTATGCCAAACTGAAAAAGTGTGAAATAGTTTCTGATTACTGTTTGTAGGATTACAACTTTTTCCTCATGCCTGCAGTGCAGAACAGAAATGCAGCTTTTGCCCTGCAAACTGTTGCCCTCAAACTGTTACGTAAACAAGTGGGCATTACAAAGCCCCAGATAGCTGAATACCTTAATGCTACGAGAAGCAAAGGCTCGGACACAAACCAGTGATGCTATGTGGGGCTATCCAGATTGCAATGAAGCATGTGCACTTGCAAGAGCTGGTGAACATTGAGATTGAAGACCTTATTCTTAATTCAGCGCAAGAAAATGTGTTAATTAGAAAGGGGCATTAATGCAGGACAGATTAACCAAACTATGAATTTAACAGCACTTGTGAAGATAAAGTGTATACAAAAGGCAAGATTCCAGTATGCACATGCTGTGTAGTCATTTCTAGATTTCTAGATTTAAAAACACCATATACAGTAAGAAGGGTAAGAGTAGTGACACTGGAGAGTTCAGATAAAGTTGTCAGATACAAAAATTTTCCTAACTGAAATTACATGCAAATTTTGACTTCTCTTCACCTTCACACAAGAATTGCAGACTTGGGCAGCTGAGGAGAGCAGCCCAGTGCTGGTAAGAGCCTGCTAATGTGTCTCAAAGGTTTTCCCCAAGTTTCCCCAAGAAAAAAAAAAAATCTCCATTTGTGTAAACATTGCATCACTTTTATGGACAAAGCAATTGTTATTCTGCTGCCAAATAGAAATATAAATAAAAAATACCAAGCCTACCATTTCTATCATAGAGGGAAAATATCACTGAATTTTCTGGGAAGTGAGTTTTTTTTTCAGTTAGAAGTTATGCAATACTAATTATGCAACTGCTGTAGAATTTACAGACAGCTAAGCCTTCTTTCATACTGTGTCAGGAGAAGCCACTTGCACTTAACATGAAAATATCAGGGTCTTTCAAACACTTTCTTTGAATGGGCAAAGGCACCAACTCTGAGGGACGCACACACCCCTGGAAGAATTACATATGAAGGCATTTATAGTACCTGATCTGGTGTTTGTTTTTTACTCACACTAAGCTTATTATACAAACTTATTTTAAAACCTGTTATTATTTACTGAGCCCTGTGGTCAACCACATGTCAAAACAAAAACAGATGCATACAAAGCATTGGTAGTGTGCTCCTACTGATTTTTTTTCAATTATATGAACCCAAAGTAGAATGGGGTCCTTCGTGGCAGTTTTATTTCAACCAATTGTGAAGCCTTTTAAAATTCAGCTAAGATCAGATATTAAGCCCCAAGCTCTGCACATCCCACAGGTGTCACAGCAGTTACTACCCTGCAGCCCTAATGTTCAGTTTTGACTAGTGACTCAGTACAGACATTTTACAGTAGTGAATCTAGGCACTTAACACTGCCTAAAGACTATGATCACTGCAGCGTTCATACAACTTATATTAACTAGGCTGCACATTTAAGGATGCTGCTTTGCTTAAAACCCTCAGGGTGCTTAACAGGAGAAAAAAATAAAAAATGCTCTTTTAAATTACTCTGGCCATTTTTTACAGTACTTCCTTCTTTTTATTGTATGAAGCGTTGGAAGTCAGCATGCACAATATCCAATTGCATCAGAACACCTCTTAAAAATTCAATAAAATATACATACACTTTATGCTGTGTTTTGTAGGAACATATGATATTTCATTCTGTGCAGTTAGGTTTCTTTCTACAAAACATACATCAACTCTGTTTATCAATATGATGGCCACTCTCCTAAGTAAACACTGCTGAGAAAATTTTCAACCAAAACTGCCTGAATCTACTTGTAAAGCCTCTGTTATGGCACAGGTTGATACTTGAGGCACAGTCCAAGCTGACAGCTCAGTTAACGTCTGAATAAAAACCACAATAAAAACCACAGCTTTTCTGGGAAAGACACTGTTCAGGTTCACGACCTGATATCACTCAAGGTTAGACAAGAGAGCAGTACTGTGGCGCATTTGTAGTCTAATCCCCTCCTCCAAGTTTCATATATGTATCCTTCATCACGCCAACTTTTGAAACAACTCCAAGTAAGCCTGCAAGATAAAGTCATTATGCTGTACTCAAAAGTGTCACAATGGGACACCAAATCTCTCCTACCCAGGAGAAGTCTAAGGACTGCAAAAACCTTAAAATCTGCCATCAGGCAAAAGAGAGCTCAGCAGGGTTTTTAGGAGGCCACATTCACTGCTACTGTTGTATAGAAACAGACAGCAACTGCTGCTCAGCTTCAGAAACCTCCAAACAACCCCATACAGGGTTCTCCCCCTGCATCATGCTTGATACATTCCACCAAATTTAGCTCTTTTCCAGTGTCAGAAATGGAAATTAAATCAGCTAAAGATTTGACCCTGAAGTCTCTTGGGTTCTTCTGATGTATCGAATGGCACTTGTACACTATGAACAAAAGGAAATATCATCAACATGAAGACAGAGTATATGCACAAGCACATAGGGCTTTATGTTTGCTAAATTACACTAAGGTGGATTAATCAGTAAATGCTCCTTTACATAGCTCTTAATCTGAAAGCTTCTGCTGTAAACCAAAAGCACATAAGTTATTTTCACTAAACTAAACTGCAATATTTTGGCACTCATGTCACCTCAGGCAATTAACCAACTTGCTTATCCAATTGAACTCTTTCCCCCCACTTCTTTCTTCCTACCCCACTTGCAGGACTTGAGGACACCCTGTTCACTTGGAGATGGTGAATCATTACAAGCCAGCAGGCCCACACAGTTCCTCAAAAGACACAAAAGGTGTAAAAATAGCTGGTACTAATGAAGCAAGTACAGCGTCAGCAGCCAGATGAGCGTGGGTGATCAGATAAGGGTCTGCTGTTGCAAAGGGCAAATTATTAAGAGAATGCTTCTCTCTCTCTTTTTATTAAGCTTTGTTCTTCCTTCGCTGAAATCAGCCCTCTGCAATGCATGATAAATGACACCTGACAAGATTGACTCCTTCTGTAATTGCAAGTTTCATACAGGCTCAGGAAGCAGTGCCTCCCTAGAAACTGAAGTGGAGGTGTCACTAAAAAAAATAAATAAAAAGAGGCAAAAATAAAGCCTAAAAATAACCAGGACTACCCACTGAGTATGACTGTGCGGGTATATTTAGCCAGTCTAACACTAACTTTACTTGTTAAAAACACAATCTTACCTTTATGCAAAACAGCTTCCTGTTTCTAAACATAACTTGAGAAACTTGAGAAGATGAGGGAGGGAAATTCAGATTTGGAAAC
This sequence comes from Pavo muticus, assembly GCA_016647715.1. Taxonomy (NCBI): domain Eukaryota; kingdom Metazoa; phylum Chordata; class Aves; order Galliformes; family Phasianidae; genus Pavo; species Pavo muticus. The sequence goes on along the minus strand of JACDJE010000039.1, from coordinate 4,499,513 downwards.
TGTCCCCTTTTCACTGAGATTAACAAAAGATTAAATGCGAAAAGATTGGGTAGAACTTCTGCATCCCAACATCCCATAACAAAGGGGCAAGAGCTTGTTCTTAAGGCATCCATACTCAGCAAACAGAACTAGGAAACAGAAGGAGCAAACATATTTTCAAGTACTTGCAAGTCTTCAAAACAGCACTGATGGGGCGGGCAGTGTTCCACCCAGGCTGAGGCCTAGCAGCAGAGCTACATTAGGCAGCTCCACCTTGCCCCAAGTTCCATTGTCCCTTCCACAATGGCTGAGCCACCTGTGGCCACGCCAGCACATTTGTGAGTCCCTACTGCAAGATAGAACACAGAAGGACCTAAGAATAAAAGCTGTATTTTACAATTAAAGGTGGGAGGTTATTTTTTATTTCTTTTTATGCCTTCTAATCTGAGGCATTCCAATGATCAGGTTTACGGCACAGCTCCTTCACCCCAGCACACAGAAAACTTCTCCAAGGACCAGAAATGAGGCTCTGGGAGCTGAAGGAAGGTGGAAATATGCCATGTCAGACCCACTGCCTAATTGCACTGCCCTTGAGAGATGGCTGTGCCCCACTAGAGGCAGAGATGTAGGCCTTCATGCTAATGAGAAGCAGTTGGCAGTTTTACAGCTCTATTCTGCAAGTTTTGTCTACTCTGAGGCCAGTTTACATCCCTTTATCAGCACAAAGGAGCTATTAGAAAGGGTGTAAATATAACTTACTGCAATCCAAGGCACTCCTACAGTGCTTAATAAAGTGACGTGTATAAATGACCATCTGGCCAAGTGATACAGTTTATTATCTTACAAAAAATATCAAGAAGCACTTCCAAACATACAGCTGAATTTCTCATTCCCTAAGACATGCACTTACAGGAATTAATGACTGCACCTCTGCAGTGTTTGTATGGCACCTGTCTGCCATCAGGGTGACAGCTGGCATGTGCAGAGGAGTGGAGATGGGAGCTCAAAGGCACTCTATGCACCCAGAAGCAGCCCTAGCCCACCTTGGGCACTCACAGCCCTTGCTCACAGTGCCACACCTAACTGTATGAGAATCCCTGTAGCCTACACAGTTTTAATGGCTATAGAACATTCCACAGCAAGGCAGTAACAATACTCAACAACCTCCATTCTAGGGCGACTTCATGCTTCTGCACAACATGAGCTTAGCTCAAACGAAAGACAAGCCAGGCCCCAAAGGCTCTCTTAAGAGTTTCTGCGACTGTTTAAAGCATATTACAGCAACATTACTACTGGAAGCAATGTATGTGCCAACTTTCTAATGCTCCATCTGAGCTGTGTAAGGAAATGGTCTTTTCTACAATTACGGTTTTTCTATTTAATGTTGTGAGTCCTTTGGCTTGAGCTTACATGAGGGTTTTGTTTCATTATTATGCATTCTTCCTGTGTGGCTCCAAAGACCTCACATCAATCACTATGGGGCCAGGATTAAACAAAAACGCGCAGGTTTATACCAGACCCTTCTCATTTACAACAGGAAAAACCGTAACACACTGCCAACTTCATATGCAAGAGTAAAGTAATTCTGGCATCACAATTTTTATTTTGTTCTTATTTTAAAATTTAAAAAAATGGTAATTGAAGTTAATAAGATTATATTTTTAACATTAAGTCCAGTGGGAAATTGAGAGGATGATCTTTTTTTGACATGCTGTGATTAATTCTCATTGATACAACTATGCTTTGCTCAGCATCACAGTTTTGCTTTTTAATCCTATGCCTCAGCAGTAAATTTAATAGTCACTGATTTTTTCCTAGAATAGATAAACATTGAGATGCAAGATAAATCAGTTGATGCAATTATTCTTCAGACAATTTAATTTTCATCTGAAATTAAGAGTGTTTTTTTTTCTATTATAGGAAATATGAATGTAAAAATAATTATTAGTGGGTTTAAATACTGAAAACCATATTCTGACAGTACATTTATATTAAATTAATAAGAGACAAGACCACATACTCACGACCATGATGGAACTCCTAAATTATAATGCTGAAAGCAGAGCAATTGGAACCTAATCCTACTGCCCCCACCTAGATTTGGAGGAAAGAAAAAAGTTTAAATAAGAGTAATGCATCACCTTTTTAGTACTTTACCAATTTAAAGATGGAGAAAAATGTACAAAGGAAAAGATGAACTGCCTAATTCAATCTGAAACCAAGAAACAAGCTAACTCAGAAATGACCTGGGGGAAATAAGGACCATGTTATTCTCAGTTGGATCAGTCCCGGCACCCAGGGAATCCAGCCCTAGATCAAGGAGGAGCAGGGCATGGAGTTGCAGCCTCAGATGGCAGTGAAGGCTCATGCAGATCTGGTGGAATGGTGGGGCCATGTCCCGTCAAAGGCCACCTCTCTCTCAGGCCTCCTGGGCCACCAGACCGTGTTCTTCCCTACTCCGCTGCCTGAGTCAGGCTGAGGCTCAGCTGGATTATTACAGAGCCCACCCACTGGATGTTCAAAGGTAGGAAAACGTTCTGCTTTCAGGGTAACATGCAACAGTCCTGACACAGGCGAGGTAGAGAGGAGAAGTAAAATAAGATATGGTGATATTTTTCTTTTTGTAAGTTCCTGCCGTGGACTTTCTCCATCGGCCAATGTTTGAACTGTGGGTGTTGGAAAGTTGTTTTCCTGAGTGTAAATAACTCCCTCGCTTTGGCCTATGCAAGCAGATGGCACAGCAGCTCCCTGCACTGTGGGCTGCAGGGCTGGGGTCTCCATAGATCAATGAGAGCACAGTTGATCTTGCACTGAGGGCGGGCGTAGGCCATGACAGCAAATGGAGGTGGTTGTCGCAATATGCTCCAGCAAAGAAGAGCAGAGGAGGAGGTGACAAGAGCTATGGGGAGGTGGCAAGAGAGGCCACTAGGTGAGGAGGGGCCACACTATCTCATATCTCCCTGCATGCTGCCGCAGGTGTTCTTCCTGCCACAGCCGCCTCCGGCTGCCCCTGTGCAACGTCACTTTCACCAGCTCCTCTTCCTCCCACTTACCCACCCAGAATGCACACCCAGATCTGTGCCACCTCCCTGATCAGGCTCAGCATCTCCCAGCTGCAAGCAATAGAGGCAGCCTACCATCAGTTAGGATTAACATTTTATGGGCAATTACAACAGGTAAGCAGCTTGGCTCATAACGCATTTTATTCCTTGTGAAGACCTTAGGACGTGGGAGCACAATGACACCAGCCTGGCTGACGCTGAGATACATCTCCACTGCCTGGTGAAAGGGCAGGTCTCTCCCCTTTTGGTTAAGTGCCCCCTATCATTGACTTTCTGCCGCTAGATCTGCTGATGACACACCTCCTCCTGGCCCGTGTGCCCCATTGAGATCTGTGGGCACTGCTCTGTCAGGGCTGCAGGTTTGGGCCCTTAGTCAGATCCGACCCTGTGGCAGAAAGGCCAAGAAGTTAGATCACTTCAGATAGGATCCACAAGTGAAAAGATGAGAAATAGGAGGTATCTGCCCTGCCTGCAGTAATAATTATACTGTATCATTAACAAATCTCAGGTTTCGTCATTAACTTGGGTTTCAAGAGCTGATGTCACCCCAATCATCCTCCAAATTGCACTCAGCTCTCCTCCCTTCGCTTCCCTCAGAGCTGCATAAGAACCAACAAGAAAGGCTGCTGGTAACTAGTACACCAAACAGAAAGTATGGGTAAAAACGAGCCATCAACACACAATCAAACAAGTGTAAAAAACTGCACATTTTAAATTGCCTGAACCCAGGGCAACTTCACCACTCAGGCCTGATCCTGCCAGGAAAATGGAACCTGTTAATTCAAAGCTGTTGAGAGGAAAAGGGTCAACTGTTGGCAGGTGCTGCATGCAGCACAGCTGACATGGCCCTGCACGGTCTGCAACAAAAGGTGTCAGGAAAGTCACAGCTCCTCTCTTAGATCTTAAAACACGAGAAGAGCCACCTACATGTTTGCTGTAATGAAGAAGCCAGCTGTCTCTGTCATGGCCCAACTGCTGCAACAAAAGGTCCTTCTTTGATTTTGTTCTTCCATCAAGCTCATCAGAAGAGCTACTGAAATCTTCCAAAGCCTTTTCTCAACCTCAAAGTATAAGATGAAGATGCCATTTTAATTGTGGATTAGCGAGATGTGCTTGAGTAAAACAACCCCAAACCCTGGGAAGCAATTGCATAATAAATGCTACTGTTACAGCAGAGTCTAATTGCTCTGCTTGCACCAGTGAAGAGCTGCTGGTTCATTACAGCAAGCTACAGGAGCTGCTGTTCATATCCTCATAAGTTGAAGTATTTAATTGCAGGACTGCTACAGATGGTTGATCTAGTATTCAGCCACTGATTTCCAATCAGCATAACTTAAAAGCAAAGTTGCTGCCAGTGTGTTACTTTTCTTTATAGCTTTCTTCAGGATAACAATTTATTTTTCTCCTTGATTTGTTCAAGGATTCCATACCTAATTTTAAGACAGGATTTGGATTTTAATATTCTATGTAAACCTGCTTAGCAAAAGAAGTAGTAAGGACAGGACTTGTATGAACCAAGTGGCTTTGTCTGACACATGTCTGACATCTGGAAGATGCCAGTAGTTATGTTGCTATCCTACAGCCTGATTACAGGTGCAAAGGGCAGGGGAAGACCTGAAAAAGGCCAGAAGAGGAAGGCCACAGAAAGGCCAAAAGCAGCCACAGCTCCTGCTGGCTGCTCAGACTAGGTTTGGACAGGAGGCTCCCAGGCAGATCACATGGGAAGCACCATTATGTCTCATCCCATGGGGAAACGGTTTGCTGAATCACACTAAAAGGTCTGTGGCAGCTAGTGGAGCTTCCTTTGCCAGTTGCAGGGTCCCCAGGTGCAGCTCTGTGCTCTCCTGCTGTGCCTCCATGCTGCTATGCTTGGGTCTGTTTTTCCACTCCCTTCTCTGCTCATCATATGTACAGATAAACTATTGTTTTACGCTTAAGGAACATGTATTTCTGTTTCTTTTGCTTCCCAACCATCTTTAGACTGAATGCATTCTGAATGGAAAACATAAATGTCCTTTCAAGCAGATACCTGCCTCAGTAAGCCTGCAAAAGCAGCTTATTCACTCAAACTCATACTCCACACATGAATACACTCACATATAGGCTCATCTGTACCTGCATAGAGAGGACTCTTTGCCTGAGTGTTTGCTAAAGAACATTTGGCAGGCAGGGACACCGCCTAGTTGGTTTATACTTTTTCAGATATGAGGTTATTTACATTTCTAGATAAAAGGCATTTCTGGGGCTGCTCATAAAATGCAACACACACAGATTCAAAAACCTAAGGGAAAATTTAAAGGTGCAAAGAAGAGTAACTTTAAAAAAAAAAAAAGTAGAGCTTGAATCAGCTTGTGGGAAAGTTAACAGAAATATTCCATTAGTGAAATGGAAAAGTGGATCAAAGCAGTATAATGCAAGCCCTCAAGATAGTGGAAAACTCCACGCGGGATACTCTCAGGAAAACTGCTCAAATTCAGTTCTACCAACTGTGCTAAGGGTTCGGGGAGGTCAGCTCTTTGCACAGCTGGGACCATGCTCTGCCTTTCACCCAAGGTGCTCATCAGGACTGGAAACCAAAACCTACTTTTCTGACAGGTCATCAATTAAATAACTGCAGCTGGATCTCTTTCCTTCTGCCAGCAATCTCACATGGAAGCAATAAAATTACTGGCACTATAAATTAGTTCTAGATGTGGTTTTTTTCAGTGTTGCAAGATATTTTTTCTTTGGTGGAAGTAAGTTCTGTAAGCAGGGAGCACCCACCAGCATTAAAAGGAGATCACATCTAGAACCAGAGGTCCCAGTTGTTACAACAATGCATTCTACAGGTTCTTTACATGTATGCTAACACTCTGCTAGAGCAGTCCAACTAATACTAGCAATAACAAACAACAAGGAAAAACTTATAGGATAATTAATATAAATGGGACAACACTGTTCACTGACATTTTTAAGCCCCATTATGGTTGACTCACCCATGAGCAGGTCTGGAGCTATAGCAAAGGAAATAGTAAGCGTGTGATTGAACAATAGGAAATTTCAACTTCAAAAAGTGTCTGCACTACACTACCTGAAAATCAAGCTCATGCTTCTGAAATTCCCACCAATACTTTGTCTAATCCTTCCTATTCCTCTTTTTCTCTCTCTGTAGTCAGCTGAGCTGCTCTAAGATTATTTTCCTGTAACTTTCAGAACAACATGTTGGTACAGAAGGCACGGTGGGTAAGCAGTGAGGACATCTAACCCACAGGAGATTTAGTCTTTGTTCCCCATGAGAAATGGACACAACACCAGCATGTGTGGACTCTGAATCCTAGCTTTAATTAGAGAGAAGATGAAATAGACGAACCTACCTCTGCTTAAACACTAGCCTTTCCTCAGTGTCCCTCTGTTTTCCAGAATAGTATTCTTCCTGTTGGTGACCATCTATGTAGGTACAGGATCCAAACACTTTTCCACTGAGACCTCAACATCTGCATGTTGTCTACCTCTCTATTGACAGCTTCCAATAAAAGCTTCCTTTAATAGAGTTGTCCTGACTCACAGGTGTGGGGGGGAGAGAAGCTGACCTTGCTGCAGCATCAAGAGTCTCTGACGCATTTTGAGAGGCTGTGGTTTCAGGTCTGAAAGAATTCAGCTTTGTTTTCGACTAAGTTTTAAAAGCTCAACTTCCAAAATATCACCCCATAGCTTCGTGTCAGTTTGCAACTCGATTTTGTTTAGTGGTTCGATACAGCAATATTTGGGGCTTTGGCCATACACTTGGCAGATCAGCAGTGCTCACCAGCAGAAGAGTTTCTCAGAAACACAGCCACCCAGGCTCCTGGCTGGCTCCACCTCTTGTCCACCCACTCCCAGTTTCAGACATTTCACATTCCAAAACTGGAAGTGTCTATGCAACATAAGGTCACAGTATTACACAACGCGCCCCGCTCCTTCTAAGAGCTACTGCATCCTCAAAAGTACACCAACCACAACAGCAAGAGAGCTGTTTACAATGAATTTCTATCTGAGTGGGAGTGTTTTCTCCGAGAATCTTATAACAAGGACATGAAGTGTATGACTCTTCCCTGTGTTTGGTAAAATTTTTACTGAGATGGCACTTATTTAATACTGCTACATTTGCATTCCTTCCTCTTTAAGCTGCCCTTTTAAAAATTGGGATTTAATTTTTACACTTCCCCTAAGTATTTGTATGCTGGATAATTTTAGCACATGCTAAACAGAACAATTTCTGTCTATCTTAAATTTAGAACTGAGGACATTTGTAGCTTTCGCAATGCAACCATGAAATACAACTGATTGATGCTAATGTGGGTTTTGCTAAAAGCTTTTTTTAAATTATTATTTAAATAATTGAATGGTCTGAATAACTTCTATGATCACTCTTTCACGTAGTCTTTAAATTCTAACAGATGAATGAAAACTCCAGTTTCAGTTACCACTGCAGAACATTTTACCTAATACACTGGGTGAAAAGTAAGGCAAGTTTTGGGTTTTTTTTCCCCCAGTGAGGGGGTAGGTAGAAATGGTGTTGTCACATTATATTATCTATCTTTGAAACCGTGTTCAGCTTTTCAGCTACAGTTAAGTCTTAGCTGTTAGTATGGAAAGTGTACTTGACTTTCTCTTGAATGCTAAAGAATTATAATTATCCATCAAAGGCATTTTTTTACATATTTAAATAAGCGCCCAGACTGTATGAAGCAACTTCTTTCAATTCAGGCCTGTCTCCTCTGTCTCCAGCTGCCTAGGGCAGCTGAGCAGGGAGAAGCAGAAGGGCTCAGGGCTGCACATGCTACCCAGCAACCTCAGGTGAGAATAGGGCTACTGGTGGCTGACGCTCAGAAATCTGATTCAGGCCACCTAGTTAAAACTATGATGGCAAAACCACAGAGTGAGAGGGTAAGAAAAACAAAAAGAATCCTATGAAAGGAGCAGAATAAGGGGCTAAGGAGGTCTCTTGCACTTCTCATTTCATTAGCTGCACTGGTACCATGCTTTGCTGGGGGAATGGGTAGCCTGGGACTTTTGCTCTGAGTCATTCATTTGGAAGGTATAACATGATTAAGAGTCAACTGCCCTTCATCCCACGGAAGAGATACATAAAACTGAGCTAATGGTTTAAAGTTACTTAGCTCCTCTTTGGTCCCTGTGCAAGCAAAAGGTTAGACTGTAATGTTTAACCACAGCTCCCGTGTACTTCTGAGAAGCACAGGGGAGACCGCCTGAAGGAAAGTCAGACATCTGCCATGCTGTTTCCTGTGTACATGAGATGGAGAAACCTCTGCCAGCCTCCAGTCTCATGTAGACAGAGAGCTTCCTCCCATGCAGTAGCTGTCAGGCAACATGCTTTCCTTCTGTGGGACATGCTATCTTTGAGGACAGCGGGGACTAGTGTTCTGTGCATGCCACCTGCCACAATCAGTAAATCTGCAAGATTGTCACTGTGCAATATAGTCAAAAGGTTTGGTACTTTCAGTAGGATTGGCAGCATGTCTATATAAAAAGTAGGATGAAGAACCAATGAGGGACTGCAAGAAAAAGTTTAATAAGTCTGGAGACACAGTACTGTAAGGAGAATACAGCATCTATTACAAACCTTGATGAACTATTCAAAGGGTTACTTTAAAAATAAAAGTAATATTTGTGATATATGCGTTCATTATTTTAACTTTCATCCATAAGAGGTCACTGTGTGATTCAGTGAACACCTTGGTGTCAGCAGCATTCCCCTCCCTTCCCACATGCTCAGCACCAGGTGTCCAGTCATCTCCAGTAATGTCCTAGCTATTATCCAGCTGCCTTCTGTAGGGACAGATAGAGCAATAAAGCAAGAATCGTGTAGGTGTCCTTCAAGCACTTTGATCGTGTGACCTTAGCCAATTTTACAGTTACTTGAACGTACTTACTTTTCATTCCCCATTAATCTCAAATGGATCCAAGAGTTTTACAACCACTGTAGACATTTTAAATAACTGGTTAAAAATACAGAAAAATTTGGGAGACTGATGTTGAGCAGCAAAGATACAAGCTCACAGGCAGGCAGTGCAAGTCCCAGAGACTGCAGACTCAATTTTTTAGCCTGCTTCATCAAGACATTGCTTTGTTAGTAGTGAGTAGATGTTTTCACCAGGGTGACTCCAATATACAGTGGAACATGTAGGCCTGTCAAGGTTACCCGCCAATAGGAACTTTTAAAGCATTAAGTTTCTGTATTGCCATTTGCCATGAGATGAGAAGGAGTAATAGACAGATGCAACTTAATGACAGCTGAAACCACATTAGCACGATTCAGCTCATCTAGTATCTTCTTCATGGATTAAGGTGACTTAAAGGGAAGTAGTTCATTCAGAGATTTCCATGAGAAAACAAAAGCAAAAAAATAAAAATCAGCAATACAGAAATTTTGCAGTGGAAAACTTGTTCTTATGGAAATTCCTCTTTCAATTGATAACCTGCTTTTATGGGAAGTTCCTCCATAGCTGTAGGCACAGCCCTCATGCTGAGAAGTTTAAAAGCAGCTCTTATCTGCTGTGCCCCCATCAGATAAACTGATGGACTGGAACCCTCATCTTTCCCTTCCTCCCATGCAAACACCAAAGTGCACAAGCAGTCTCACTGCAAGTACAACAGCACATTGATTTGCAGCCACAGTACTCACCTAATTACAGACAAGCATGTGGAAGGATGCTTGAAGGCCTGATCTTATAATGTCCCAAATCAAGATTAAATGCAGGCTTTTATGCATAAGCTGTCCTTAATGCTGTGATACTGGTAAAGCTGCCACTGACTTCAGCAAAATTTTCACTAACACAAGGGATTGCAGCCATGGGAAAGCCTTAAACAAAGCTCCTTAGAGCTTGACTGCACCAAAGACAGGGAACCTGCACCTGACTTTTACGTTATTATATGAATATATCTAAATCATGGATGCAACACCATCACTGTTGTTTTACAGTGGCCTAAACCAGTCAGTCAGGACTACACACTCCATAGATAGCATTTCAAGGAGAAAGACAAACATTTTTAGTGAACTTGCTAAGGGCCTTCTAAATTTGCACCAGGAGCACCGAGTAAGAATCTTCTTTACAGAGGGATATTAGAAAAGGATAAACCATTCACTATAATGTATTTTCTATCAATCACTTTAGCATGAATCATCATATTGTGTAAACAGGCTAGAGATCATATTTATGGCTGGGCTGGAAATATCTCAGCAGTCAGAGGAAGAAAAAATCTGTTAGAGCAGGCAGACCAGAAAGAGGTACTGAGTCTCTAAGTCATTCACCTAAACTTCTAAAGTGATTTACAGTAATTCCACACAAGCCCTGTATTTTTACACCAATGCATTTTTAACCCCAGATAAAACATAGATCCCTTTGGGAAAAGAAAAAAAAAAAGTGAATTCAAGTGGAAATCTTGGACTCATCTTCACAACTTACAACAGCGTATCTTGCTTTATTCCTGACTACCTTCTGGCCTATGCAGGCTATCCAAAAGAAGAGTGATCCAGCAACCCCAACACTGAGCTATGTGGAGGAGCTGGGACATCATGAGCTTGGGGCAGAAGCAGCTGCCTGCCTGCCATTGCAGGCTGTGAGGTGAGGGAATGGACACAGGCCACTGCTCAGCTGCTACTGTGACCTTCAGCTATGCTGATCTGTGTTGTGAATGTGCCCTCAGGCCACACTCGTGTTTCTAAACTGCATGCTTTCTTGGCTACATGCAACACTACATGCTGAGTTCACACGCTTGTACAGCCCCTTGTCTATACTGTACATGAGTCCCACAAGTTCCTCAGTGCTCCAAATTGCAAAATAGCCAGCCTATTACATCAGGTTTACTGTTGCTCTGCACAGAAGGAGCACAGCAACAACACATGCTCACTAAGATGTGCTGCATGGCTGCAAAAATGATACACGCTGAAGTGAAATTACCGAGATTGGTTAAAAAAATCCCGCCTCTACACCAAAATGAGTTGCACCTTCAGAACACTGTAGTAATAAAATACAGTCACAATGAAAATGTTACTGATACATCCTTTTTTACTGAAGTGGCATGAAGGACGTTTATTTTCAGCCAGATGTCTGAAGGAATACCCCGCATGCTAGTTGGATAGTGTCATGCTATGCAAGTTGTCTTTTCCAGTATCTAGCAGAGAGAGCTCTACTGCACTGAAGCACGTGTGGTAAGAGCAATGGGCCCAGGCTCTTCTTCATATTCTCGGCATACCTGTTGCTATCACACAGCTGCTCTCAAGTCTACAATTTCCTGTGCAGTACAAACTGCATACCACTTCCCCTACAGAAAAAAAAAAAAAAAAAAAAAAAAAAAAAAAAAAAAAAAAAAAAAAAAAAAAAAAAAAAAAAAAAAAAAAAAAAGAGAGAAAAAAAAGAGAGAGAAAAAAAAGCATTGCTTGCTTTTAATTGATGATGGAAATACTGTCATATTTTCCACTAGCCAAGCTTGAAACCATTACTGAATGAACCTTCATTAATTTTTCCACAACATTTTGCAGAAATGTCAGGAAACAGCTGCACCAGAAATGATTAACTGTCCTTATCACTCATGTTTCATTGGCCAACTTGAAATTATATAGTTTTTCTTCTCCCAATATCCAACACTCAAAACAATGACTTTTTTTTTGTTATTCTTCAGTTGAGTATCTCAACACACCACTTCTTCTTCAGAAGTATCCAATTACGCAGGTTTAGTGGTACGCAGACATTTTACGATCAGTGGAAGAATTTATACAGTTTGGAGTTGCATACTTCTAGGAAAAGATTTCTTCCTGCAGATCACTCAGCTGTGTCTTTCTTGGATCAAATTCAATTAAATTCACAAGCCAGATTGTATTTGCCAGTCAGACCAAATTCATTACACAGACAAACTTCTCTTGCTGTGTCTTCCTTCCTCTCCTGTTCTACTCTTACCCTTTTTCCTCTTCTGTCCCCAGACTTTCTCTCTCACCTCTTCTTCGAGTTATGCCACATGTCACAGCTTATCATACAATGCTCTGTATGTTTTCTGGCAAATACAACTGGAATAGTGTGCTTCATAATTCTGAACATGCAGCCACTGAGATGCTGAAGACTTGGTACAAAATGGAGTGCAGCCATCTGGAGATAAATGCTAGCATAGATCTGAGATTCCCAGCTGGCTAAAACTTTGCAGCCTTGGAACTTAGCAAAGTATCTATGAGCAAAAGGATCCTCTAACACAGATTTGCACAATGCAGTGGATAACATGTATCTTTTCAAAAACTTAAGTTCTTCAAATTTCTGATAACAGCACAGCGACAAGAAGCAAGGTTCACAGGATTACTTTTAAAGACCTACATAACACAAAAGTTTCTTGTTTACATTTTGAAATGTTTAATTTAGCATTACTACACTACATCCCCTGTTAAATTAATTCTGCATATTTGTCATCAGCAAATTTAAAGCTGCAGTTGTTCACTCTGTATCTGCATTGAAGCTATAGACCTTGCCTGTGAAATCTCAGGATATATTTAGACAGAGGGAAATGTATATGTGAAAAGGTATATACATGTACTAGAAGTTATGTAAAAACAATCCCACAAGGTGTGGTTCAATGTTAATAACATTACGACATCCTATCTGCAACCAAAAGTGGGTTATTTAAAGAAAATGGATAGGCACATAAATGGAGGTTTATCTAGGTATTATAGAGAAAGAATCCTTCATGATGCCTGTTATTCCATATGATTTGCATCTCTTGCTTTTTAAAATGGCCTTTCCACATCAGTGTGCATGGCAGAACATGATTCACAAGCAGCTCTGCTCAGAAAGAGCCAGATGCTGATGTCCGTACCTGTGCTAGGTAAACTCATGAATGTCTTCATTGTCTTCTAAGGTTTACAGCTGTCAGAATCTGGCTCAGAATCTCTAACACGGGTCAGTATTACTTTTAAATTGGTGCAGTGCTGGCTACAAAACAAATCTGTTTTTAAATTACTCCAGCAAGATATTTGCTTAGATAGCAGAAATGGAGGTACACTATATTCTATTCAAAATATCTATGTATATGGATTCTATTTACAATAAATGAAACACTGCCAAAAGTACCAAATTTTTTTTAAGGATTCAGTTTTACAATATGCAATGCTGAATTTTTCCTTCACAATATCCTTATCTGTCTCTGTTCTAGTTGAAAAGCAGTAGCTTGCAGTGTCAGAGGATTTCAAGGACTGTGTCTTTCCAATGCACAGCATGTTAATACACTACCCACTATTGAGCGCAGAGAGACTGCAAGTCATATTGTCCATTTCTGCCTCTGCCAGATGTTTTCAAGTATCTTTCTTCTACTTCAGACTGTCAGAAAACTAGCAAATAAATGTGTTGCCCCACTACTCTTCTTGGGCAAGAAAACGTGTTTTTCTCTCTGACTAATAGCGGGAAAAGAAATGAGTGTTCTTCTTTCTCGCTGCGTTTGCACTTCTTGAGCTCAAACCACCACCACTGAAGCACAGCCTCCTGTTCACACACTCAGCCATGAGCAGCAGCATCTAGGGGTAATGCTATAACAAAAAGAGAGACCTTGAACTTGCTTCACCTTTTGCACAGTCATTTATATTTGGGAAAAGTGGATAACAGCTCCTTTAGCACTAGCATAGTGGCATTTTATGCTCGCCAGGCATTCACTTTACCCAGGTATAAATAGCAAAAGGTTTCAGACAGTAGGGAATCGGGACCAATATCCTCAAAGGATTCTCAGCCAAAATAGAGTGGCTAGTCCTGCACGTCACAGCTTGTGCAATCACCCTCTTCTGCAAGAATCATGCCCTGCAGGGCACCCGGGACTGCTGGTTTGGCAGCATTGCATGCTCCTGTCTTCAGGGGAAACGTGCCTTCCTATCGCCCTCCATCTAGCAGTGGGATCAAACTGCAAGTTCACACTCATAAAGCAGGCTATATAGGCTTCAGTTTCTTAATGTGAGACTTTCATTAGCTCACACAGCATATTTACTGCTCTTCCAGTTTTAAGCACTGGCTTTTAATGTCCTTAGCACACACGGTAGTGATACGTATTATCATAGTTACAATAACATTTCTCTGACTTATGTTAATTGAGAGCATCATTTCTAAAGTTCAGCTGTCCCAAATGAAAAAGACCATTACTAGGCTGGCACCTTATAAGGGGAATTTTCAGCATACAAGAGAGCCACAGCAACAAGGGCCCAATGCATAGAAGTTCCATTAAGTTACACACTAATGAAACCTGAAGAATTTATGCTCAAAGCCCATTTTAGAGGATGGGCACCAAAGTTCTCAGTTTTCCACTTCAATCTTGCGTTGTGAGCTGGGACATGGCTGGTTTTTCATACTGCAGTATTCCAAAACTCCTGCTTATAAATTTCACACACTATTAATGCTTCCCAAACTGGGAGCAGAGCACGGGGGTGCATCAGGACAGTTTGTTTCCCTGCTGAACTTTCACTGTAAATTCTACGGGTGAGGACAGTGAATTGCTTTTGCCAGCATGTTCCCTGGTAACACTTTTCTCATCCAGCTCTGATCCTAGGCTACATGGGAAGATGTCTCAGCTCTCAGAGACTGCAGAGGGGAAATAGAGCCATGCAGATTGACACAACTTTGATGTGGATCCAAAAGAAGAAATATCCCATATAGCACCACTGTGGACTGCAGAATATTTGGGAACGGTTCCAGGTTTGAGAAAAGGTTTAAGCCCATTTCAGTTTAACTCCCTCCACTCCGTCCTTCAGTTCATACAGAATGAAATATAGGTCCAATCTCATTCACAGTTTTGAAAAAATGGGGAGTTTTATGTCAAAATACACTACGCATTTTATTTAGACACCTTCTCCTGAGATCATCATATAGCATGAGAACCTCTGATGTCTTCTGTACATGCCTAGCTCTCGGGGTTACAGATAAATAGTAAAAAATGTAAAACAGAGAGGGCCAATGAGAAGAATGAAATATTTTCCTAACTTTTCACTATTTTAAGTCAGTCATGTTAAATTCAGAAGGCTAACATAACTCTCTGAACACCAAAGATGTGCCAGTACACACAAGATTAAAGAAGAGGAGATTCTCAGTATTGCAACAAAGTAACTCTGTCTTTTACAGTACAGTCCCCAAGGCAAAGCTTATGTGAAACCTGTCCAGCCTGCGACTACCAACTCAAACATGGAGCTGCAATGAGCAGCAGAACACAGACCTTTTCCTGACAACACATGCAGGCCTCTGTAGTCTGTAATGTCATAGATAACTGCTACTGAGAATCCGCTAACTGTAAGCTAACTTTTGTATCATGATACTACGCTGTCATCATTTTCACAACTGTAGTTTGCACGAACCCATGTGCTCAAGACCCAGAGGAAAAAAGAAACCTTAATCTTGAATAGTATCATCAATGGTGCACTTGAAATGGTGAGATGATCAAAACAAATCACCAGATTATAATTCAAGACCATTTAAAAATTAAATAATAATTAAAAAAAAGAAACCACTACAATACCTCTTTCAGATAACAAAACCTCATTCACCATTTTTTCTTTTATTTTAGAAAAGTACATTTTTCTGCCTATTTCTTTCAAAAAGTGTGCTCCTTGGACTCTTGAAGCAAGAACTGCACTAAGAAGGGAAAGTGGCAAACCAAATATATGGTCAAAGCAAAGACAGCACTTCCGAATGAATAAAAACACAACCTTTCCAGAAAGAGAGATGCCTCTGGTTTCAGCAAGAGGTGACAAAAGGACATGTAATCAGTTACTATTTAAGTGTGAGTGACTTCTGGCTGAAGCCCTCTGAGAACAAAAAAATATTCACTGAGACCTGCTCCCCAAGTTCATTTGAACCCATCCTTTCCTTGTTCTCCTACCTGTCTGCTGCGGTCAAAGGTGCAAGTGAATAATGGTTCCAGTCAAGGCAATTTGGTTCACCACTCCAGCAAATATGGCTGTCCACACTCTCCTCCACCTATTTAGAAAACAAACATGAAGGATTGATTTTTAAGGACTTTTGTCAAGTCATCTGGCTATGGCATTGGCTACATTAATACAAATAGGAACTTCAGAGATTCAGACACAGTTCTTCTTGCTCCCTAGGTATTTCTTCCTTGGAGCAATGTGACACCAGAAATCAGTATCAGTTCTGGGGATTCCACCTTGCAGTTATCTACAATGCATGTCAACTAAAAATATTCTGAAGTGAAAACTAGACTTACAAGACCTAGACCAAAAGGTATATACAATGATTTACTTTCAGACATACAAATACACCAAGCAGAATAAGCATAGAAAGCATGGTAATGCCTTGGTAGTCTATTTACCTTTGAGAGTTACAGTAACACATGTGTTTTTAATAAGATACATTTTTAATTAAATGCAAATATTTTCCTGTCTTTAAATCAGAGCAGTGCAAGTATCTCTCATGCCACTTCTTTGCTGCCTAGCACTGTGCTCTAACAGTGAGATCACCTCATGAATACTGAGACAATACACTGTCAGTGATCTTCTGGGGATCACATACTCAAACAGCTGTGAAGCACAGATGACCACAGCCCACATTTTGCTAGGGGTCCTTTCTTCCAGGCCTCCCTACGTCCTTGAAGACCTGCACATGAAATGCTACTGCAAGCTACGTGCCAGGGATGAGCAATGAGGTTGGCACTACAGGATGGATGTGCTCCTGGAAAGAGAAGCACCCTCAGGGAGATCCTGGAGAGTGACATGATGGCACATGGTCCCAGGGAGAGATGTTGTGTGTCTTTTCCCCTGCCCTTTGCCCTGCCATGCTCCATGGTGCATGGACATGACGCTGTTGGCTGACTACCCTCATGGGGCAGCTGGGTCACCGCAGCAGGAGAGCTGCCCGTTCCTCGAGGGCTTACAAACATTCTGGACAGAAGCCTCTGATAGGAAAATACCTAACTCGGCAAGCTAGACCCGTAGATTGATGGCCATGGCCTAATTGTATCCCTACAGAAGCAAGCAGCAAACCTCTCTAGGTTTCCATGAGCACAAGGCCTGCCCACACTGCCCCATACACTGCCAAAGACTGACCAACGTGCTACAGGCGAAGCCTCATAACTCCATGCTTCCATCATCAGCAGAGTGCAGATGTGAGCTGAGGGAAACAGTGCCAAAATGTGAATGTTGAGGAAGGTCTGGAATGAGTTAGTAAAAAAAAGGCATATGCTTATATTTTCTGCTGTAATGTTTGCTATCAGCAACAAAAACAAATATCAAATGATAATGTGTTACTAACTGGCAGTGTCAACACTGGTCTATATAGGCATCTGAGTATATAAAATAACATATGCTCTGGCTCCAGACCCTAACACTTTATCACATCAATATACAGCTTTCTAGGAAATTAATCTGGATGCAGAGCCAGGAACCACTTTTCAATCTCCGGGCAGACAGAGCCCAATATGCTTTTAATCTATGGGTGAAAGCAGGGCAAGGCTGGACTCAAGGGCAAAACCCTGTTTATAGCAGAGCCAGTATTTCACTCTCTATTTTTACAACTAGACCAAGAAAAGTTCCTGTCAAAAAAGAAAGCAAAGCAATAAAGAAGCCATGAGTTGTTATTAGCCCATTCTTCAGTAAAACCTAGGGGTGCTCCAAATTGCAGCTTGCTTCTCCTGGTAGTAAACAGATATCCTCCAGCCCCTAAGCATGCAGCCCCACACCTTACACTTTCAGAGAGGCCTAACTGGCTTTAATGACAATGGTTACACCTGCACAAAGTTGATTTTAATGAATATACATTACAAATCTTTTTATGCAGTCCCCAAGCCAAAGACAAGGGGGTCATTTATGGTAAATCCAAGCAGGAGCAGAGGGGCATTCCATTAAAAGACAACAAAATGACAAGAGAAATATGTCATTTACAAAGTTAGCTTTTAACTGATGGGAGCCAGCATATTTCCCCACGTGGTAGACTTCACTGTCTTCAGCAGTGTTCCTCAAAAGATATATAAGGATCTGATCCAAGTGTGAAAGACTCCCACTGACTTCAGTGAAGGCTGGATCAGTTTCTGAGTATTTAAAAAGCTTACTCTTTACTTATAATTAGGTTAAATATTATTCAAAGCAAGATCTCTTTAAGGACAGTATGATTTTGTCTAATCAGTACTATTGCATATCCTTACTAACTCAACAACCCTACAGGAATGCTTGAGCTTGCAAGCAGTATGTAGTCTGAGGGAACAGTTAACCTACAATGCCTTTAACAACCCCAGATAATGCAAGCATCATCAAACAGAATGTTACTGCCCAATTAAAGCTTCCAGAGGCTTTGTTGTGATACTAAACCCAGAACTTTTAATTTGTTTTTATCATCAAGTTAGTAAAAACTTGTGCAATACTGCATTATTTGGAAGCAAAAGAAAACTTTCCTTTAACAACTACCCACCAAAGAAAGGCAGCAATGCAACAACCATTGCACATCATTTGCTAGCATTCGGACATATCTGGTCAAGACTGTTTTAATCTCCTGCTGTTGTTTGCCAGCCATGGAGACTAAGTTAAACAAGTGCATCAGAAGGGAAATGAGAGTATGAAAAACACGGCATGACTTGGAAGACGTTTTCCAATTTGAGCTTTGTAGTTTATACTCTCAGGGATGAGTCTTTTACATAGGACCTGAAAATGCGAAAGTGGAGGTACCCTGATGATGACTCTTACCCTTTGCTTTTGAAAAGAGTACTAGACAATTCCTTGGCAGTTTCAGTAGTTATCTTATGATTGTACAGCTACATGTTTAGCAGTGAAATTAAAATGTAGCAGTAGGCATTGTTATCATCTGACCATAAAGGTAAATACATTTCACTAATCAACAAGAACTCTGTTTTATATTAGTTCTTATGTATCTGTTACACTGTCTCTATTAGATTAGTTGAAGGGGTTCCAGAGGAAGATTCCTGTACATTTTACAAGATAAAAAAAAGTACCAGAAATCTCATGTGTACTTTAATGAGAAACTAAGGTTTAAGGAAAACAACTGGCAAATATTTATTTTGCTGCTAATTAATCTAAGGCTTTGAAATAGCACAATAAATGGGTAAAATTGTCTCAAGAGTACAAAGGGCAAATAAAGCCTTGCCTGTGTTACTCCTTAACTCACTTACAGCAGGTTATCATTCCAGCAGACTGTATCTTATCATAGGAAGAGAATTCACCTAATGACTCAGTTTGACCAGGTCTATAAGAAAGCCAGACACCATTTAAATTGCAGCCAGGTTCCCAGACGGTATAATTCAAATCAAAGAAGATCCACACAACCTGGGTAGAAAAATGCGTACACCTTTGTAGCTTGCCATCCCAGAGCTCTAACTCATGTCTTGTAACTCACGGCACTAAGGCAATACACAAATCTCCCACTTTTTTACATGGGTTCAATCCCCCTTTAGATATGTAAAACAGTCTGTGTGGACTTTCTAATGCTCTCTTTGCCCTCTTTCTCCTTTTTGAACACAAAGCCCAGAGATTACAGTCCTTAATGGGGGGAGTAAGAATCTAAAATTTGCTTGACTGTCACTGTGATGCATTAAGCTCCAGACAGACATCAATCTCCATCTCAGTACTTACTCTCTAAACAGGCAATATTTTGCAGTTACCATTCCCTAAACAAAGCACAATTTATTAAACACACAATTTGAAAGCTACAGCAGCTAAGACTGAAAGTAAAAATGTCAGCCTGCTTGAGGAAGGTAAAAGCCATGTCATGCTTTAAATTAACTTCATAGGACCAATGGCAGAACACAACCGCCTAAGAAACGACGTTCACATCCTCATCAAATGCAACCATACCATATGCAATCAAACTTGGAAAAAGTGAAAGAAAATCGTTCCCATTGCTATACTGGTGTTCTCACTTTACATGTTCACACAAATCATCTGTGAGTACTCTACCTTCTCCCTCTTAATTTCAGGTCATTCTGGCAGCTCTGGCAACTACAAGCAGTTTGCTGAAATTTATGGATCAAATCTTGAACTACCTCCAGAAAGTTTATTTGTTTTCACTTTTTTTTTTTTCCCCCCAGTAGGATTATGACAGTCTATTAAAATTTTGTTTCTTCACGGCTTTTCTTCATTTTGGTATTTTGGTTCCTGCATGCTAGTGCCATGCTGCAGATCCAGACACAAAGAGCACCAAGAAATCTCTGCAGCATTTTTCATTTGCTCAAATTTATAAGCCTGTGAATTTATACGTGTGTATGTGTGCATGCATATGTATATATATTATGTAAACAAAAATAGTCGTGCATGCTAACACATGCATATGCTGTTTCTATTGTCTCTCAGCTTCTTCTGAAAGTTAGCGATCAGAACAAAATTTACCTAAAAGATACTTTATCCCAAATGACTTTTGGAACATCACCTACGAACTTTGTTTATTTACACATAAGCAATTCACTCTATTAAAATCAAGTACCTGATTTCTTTGGCAGTGTTATATGTAGTGTTTGGAACTTCTCTAAATTACTTCCTTCATTCCCAGAATCCACGTGTGCATATTTTGCTGCTAGCACTGTAACTATGATTTTGGGTTACTCTTTTTTTTCCCAATTCATCCAAGAGCTAAATTAGCAGGAGCACATCCCCCTAAGTATAGGTCCATAACCTCACTACACATAGCAGTTTAGACGCTGCCAGCTGAGATCAGTGCCCTCAGCTAACCAGGCTTGATGCTTTTAGACAATGGTCAGGCTGACAACTGACACTGTGTCCACATACACATGTTGCTCAACCCATTTGTCTGCTGTGTCTGCTGTGCCAAAAGGACAGGGCTGCTTGGCCAGGCAGCTGGTACAAAGATGTGAGTACTTCTAGGGGTCTTCTGAGAGTGGGCAGGGAAGGCAAAAACATCAAGTCTCTGTTGAGCCCAAGATAGGATTTCTGATAAAGCTCATGCTCTAAGCAATCCAAATAGGCTTCAGCAATATCACCAGAGGGAACTTCCTCCAAAAGTACCTTGATGAAAAAGTGCCAGAGATGAAAGCTCACTTGTACCTGAGAAGCTGGCAACTAAGCAGACGTGCAGGACACCAGGGAAGTGTGATGCCTGGGAACAAGAGAAATTTGTCAGCAGAGAAAATACATGAATTCTAAAGACTTGGGGTCTGCTTTCAGAGTTTTGGTTGTTGTTATCTGCAAAATCTAAGCATTACTCTCTACAAAAATAAATTTAAGACCTCAGCAAGGCTGGTGTTAAGTCAGAGTGCAGACTTTATACCAGGCATACTGGTATATACAGATCAGTCTCTGATACTGCACTCCTAGATGCAAAGACAGCTCATACAACAAAGGATGCACTACTCTCTTTTTGGGTCTGCATCTACGGTGAAGCGCCATCACTGGCAGCTATACATTTATCCTAGGAATCGGAACTGGCCATCAGTACACCTCTGAGCAGAATCTTTGCTAGCAGTTCTTCTGGATGCCATGTGACTTCCTTACAAGGAGGTGGGTGCTCTCTATCCCTTGTTCCTTCCACATCTAGAAAAGGAATGTTTAAAATGTCCTCATTCCCAGTACCTCCACACTGTTCCTCCAGGTCTAAAGGAGGAAGAAGGCTGTGGAGTCCTCGGTCCTCTTCTGTGAGGCAACATCCCTCTGCACTGATGTCACTGCACTCTCGGTGTGTGCCCGGTAAGACAGTAATTTGTCATGAGCGTGGGCCCTACCCATACATGGCAGGCTGGAGGAGGAATGACCTCAAATTCCGTTTCTGATCCAGAGGGCGTTGTCAGAGCACAGTGTTTGAGTTTGATGCATGAAGCGCAGAGATATTTTCAGCTCCTGATTCACACTTCTGGCTCCACAGCTAACTTGAACTCCTTAATTTTGTTTGCAATTTTTCACCTTCTGCTATCACCATGGGCTCTCAGAAAAAGAAAATGAGCTGGTTACAGGAAAAAAAAAAAAAAAAAAAGCAAAAAAAAAAAGCCTTATTATGAGGATTTTTTTAAAATCACTCTTATTTTAATCACTGCTATTTTATTCTCCTGTATGTGTGGAGCAGTGGGATTAAACAAATAACTAATAGATTAGTGGTGCATCACAAACGTCTGTTGTTGTTTTTTTGGTTTTTTTTAATATGCTATTAATGCTGCCAGTGAGTGTTTTCTAATGATTTTGGTGTCCAGTACAAGAACAAAACGGTCTGAAAAATGAGGCAGTGCAATAGCAGTTAGCCTGGTTGCAGCTATAGGAAAGCTTTGAAGAATCAAATTTGTATATTCCTATAGCTAAAGCAAAAATATTTTGCTGTACTTTTGCCATGAAACAATATTGACTTGACCAGAATTCAAGAGCATAATTTGAAACTGGCTGTAATGAAAAAACAGAGCCTCGCTTTACAATACCAAAAGAATAAATTTTAATTGGCATATCCTGCCAATTACAACTGCATCACCTCTCCATTGCCATGGCCTGATTCCTGGATTCAATAGGAAAGCTTCAGGAAAATGAGCAGACAAATTATGCAACCTCAGTCACAGCTGAGCAAGTCATTTAGGCATACACTTAATTCCATCTCTAAGCAGCAAAGCCAGCTCAGCAAAGCAAGGCATGTGCTCAAGTCAAAAGTGAATAGGTGGCACGCATCCTTCCGAATGGTATTTTTTTTTTCCACAGACTCAGGATGTAGCATAAAACTTCCCCTGATTTCCTTGGAGTTCTTCATGCTGGAAGAAGGTTGAATTCACTCACACATGTACCAGTCTTTTTAACTCATCCACAGATTGATTAAGCAAAACAAATTAAAAAAAAAAAAAAAACAACAAACCAACCATGTGGGACACATCCTCGAGCAGAGATAAACGTGCATGCTACCCACGGATTACAGGGAAGCACAGAGGCAGGAGGAGGTGATACAGAAAAGATGAGGTAACAAGCTACCATAAGGAAATCCCATGCATCCACAACTGCTGATAAGCCTCTTGTAGTGTTTTCACACAGAACTGACAGTTTCCTTATCCACCAGAACAGGAAAAAGTCACGGGCACTTAATTCCTCTACTTCCGTTTGCCTCACATGGCAATGAGGAAAGAGTAAGAAAAATGACCACATGATATGATAAGGGATGTGGTCTCTCCTAGATGCAATAAAGTAATTGGGCAGTCTCTAAACTCTTTTCCTTTAAATTTTCTTTAATCTCAGCAAGAAACATTAATCTAACAGAGACAACTTCCAGGCAAGCATGGATCCCCAGGAGCATTCCTCGACTGCAGATAATTGGGGGAAAAAAAAGCCTGTTGCAAGCAGGGGGGCTGTATCAGTTCTCGAGGAAGGTGTATCTGGTCACAGGCTGTACTGCTCACCTGCTGCTGCCCTCCTGCACAGATGGAAGGGTCTCAGGTACCTTCTTGTTTCATCCTCTCTCAGAGGTCAGTGCCACAGGGTTGCCTGAAATCATGCTTAGCTGCCCAAGGCTGTTTTCTCCTGTATCCCTGGGCAGAAGTCTGGAGGATCCCAGACCCCAGACTATACTGGAAGGGTCTGGAGTGGTTCGGAGACCTGATCCTTTCTCTGTTTGAGGTTACAATCTATCCCTGCCCCAAGGGTACCCTGAGCCCTATACAGAACAAAAGTTTGCAGGAATTAAACCGCCACAGCAAAAGATACATTATGCAAACATCTCTCATTGGAGATGACACAACACAGAGCATAAAGCACAAACAAGACCTAAACAAATAAAGTAGAAAAGCATTGTGGAATGGAAAAAAAAAATATCATTTTGTGAAGAGCTTCTCTGCTCCTCTTACAACCATTAGGACAGCGATAATGCTGAAATGGACAGCCAGCCCTGAAAACTGGATAAACTGAGACATAGAGAAAACAACTGAAAGCAAGGAGAGAGACTGAAAAAATAAGTGAGACAACAGATGGAAAGCAGAAATGCAATGTCTAAACTGCAGCTGTAATTCTGCCAGTAGCAACCATGTTTAAGAACAGTTCATCCTGCTTTCCTATTCTGGGGAGGGCAGGAGTTTTCTTGTTAACAAAACTGCCATGGATTCTCCCCAGACAGTTGGTGGGACAGGAAAATTATTTCCCTCCAGGACCTAGGAGCAAAACTACATGTCTAAGAAAGGGAAAGCCTCTGACACCCCCTGGTTCCTCATTACACAGTTGTTCTAGTACAGCTGGGGAGCACAGAGGGTCACCTCATTAAAATCTATGTCCACAACTACCAGTGCTGTGTTTTAGTTACTGCTGGCCAGGGGTCAATGAAAGGTATTGTTCGAAGCTCTCCCTTGGCAGTACAACTCTGCCAGTCACTCTCCTTTACTAGCTTGACTGTTAGAATTACACAGGAAAAAGGTCGTTATTATTCTACCAATGTTTTATAGACTAATTTGGCAGTTTTTCTAGCATGGTTTTAGTAGTTTTGATAGCATGCTAGTATGGGAAAGAAGGATTTCCACATTGGCTCAAGAAACAGTTCTGGCAAGACTACCTATTTTTAACATGGTTTATTCCTATTTCAGACACTGCACTTTCTCTCCCATCTGTTGACACAATTGTTTTGTTTCTTAAAAGACACAGTTGTCTGTCTCTTGGAGAGAAAAAACAATGATAAGAAACAGGAGACTAAAACCCCATCAAACAGTGCACTGGTCAGAAGGTAATGCTGGCTATCTTATGAGTGAAAAATAGAGCCTCTTAAAGATTCAGATGTTTCTTAAAAATTACATCAAGTTTTGGCTTTTGTGGTATTGTAAGTGTGACTGGGCTTTTAAAATTCACATCTGATATGCTCACCAACTAACTAAGATGGTTTATTGATCTAGGGAGCCCAACTGCGAGCCTGCTATCAGTGACACACCAGCCTGCTCAGCAGGAGCGCAGCCACAAGATCACAGAGCCAGAGGCAGACCTTTTCATTCCTTTCTTTACTAACAAAAGGCAAATGTAATGACCGCACTGGGGGAGAGATGGGAACACCAAAAATTATTAATATGATAAAAATTCAACTCACAGAGCAGAACAAAGCATTAAGCAATCCTTTTGACACTGGAGTTGTCAGGCTGCTTTCTCAGATTTTTGATGATAGAGGTTTTTTTCCTCATTGGATTGCTGAAGCTCCTGGTTATGATCTCTCAGGCAATCTGAAAACCTTATCTCCTTTCAGAGGCATTCCAGGCAGCCTGAGAGTTTGTAGCAAATAACACTGAAGCATGGCTGAGGTGGGACCTCTACAGATCACTACAGCAACCTCAGCTCTTGTAGGACAGCCTATTTGCTGGCAAAGCTGCAATATGAAAACCTGATATATTAAAGGTCAAGACTCCAATACAGAGCAGACTCATATGTATTGTGATTTAATTTCTTTTTACGCAGAGAGGTGTCTAGGGACCTGGAGAAGTGACAGAAAGATAAATCATGCACGACAAACTGGAACAGAAGACAAGGCTGTATCCAGAATAGGATCTCTCTACTCTTGCAGCTGTCCTAGCAAACTGTACTGACAGTGTGTCCCCAGCACAGGCTTCATTCGTACTAGCAAAATTGTATTACTTGCTAGCATAGCTTTTTCCTAAGGTTCCTCTTATCCCTTATCCAGCAGGTAAAAAGTGTATCCATAAAAGTAGAGGTTTGTCGTAAGTGCATCCACAGTGAGAGCTTCTGTGTCAGTCAGTGATCACGTCAAGGAACAAGCCTCTTTACACCTTCGGTCAAGAGAGTTATGTCAGCACAGTCTGTGTAACATCTGCCTGGAGTGAAAAGTCCTACACCTGGTGCAGTGTTCTGGGCAGGAAGGGAGAGCCAGGCTGAGCATGCTTTTCCCACCCTGACAGGAAAAACTGCACCAAACCAAGTGCCTGGGATCACAATTAAAGAAAGAACCACATTCACCATGATGATGAAAAATACAGCTGACCTAAGATGTATTTTCAAGGAATTATCACGTGGATCTGCTTTCAGGAGCTGTCTGAAAAGATATTTTCCAGGAGTGCTATGTGGTATGTTCTACTGTTCACAATCACCCAAGTGATTTAAGATTTTAATGCTGTCATCTAAAATCTTTGTAAGAGAACGGGCAGTGACTTTAATGTGCCCTTGTGGAAACTAAGATTCATGAGGGATCTGGCAGGACATTCATATATCGCCTGCAGCCTGGTAAAAGGGCTCACCTGCCTTTATCTGACAATGTCTAGAGCTGTGGTCGTTGCTCACCCCGAATTATCTAGTTTCTTTACAAGGAATGTAGTACATATTACTGGAAGGCTGGACCTACTCCAGGCTACTATGGCTTCCATGGACAGGAAGCTTTAAGGTTTAGGATTAAAATGGCAGGAGGCCGAAAACTGAGGACCTAGAAATAACCACCAATGGTCCTGACGCAGTCCTCTCTGAGGACACTGCAGCTCTCAAAAATATAGGCAACAACTTGGAGAATTATCTCAGATAAAGCGCTAGTTTTTGGTGGACAGTGGGAAGCTCCTGCAAATACAGTACTGCAACAGGTTCTGGCACGTTTTTGCTTATGGATTTCAACCAATTCTGCAGAGCATCATGTAGGAAAACACAAAATATAGAAGCTTGTAGCTATCTGATCTACTGCAGCATGTCTCATTTAAAGGAAAACTACTGGATCTATGTTTTTGTTCTTTTTTTTTTTTTTTAAAGGAAAACTGGGACCTATGACAGCAGACCTCTTCTTCTTCTAGCTGTAGAAGCTGAAGGTGGTCCTGTCCCCATTTGCTCCTGGCTGACTGAAGGCTTGTGCTTACTATTTCAGTCAGTGTGAGCACTCCACTGACCTTCAACAGCCAACAAAGCCAACCCAGATGGCTATGCCTTCAGTAAGAAACAGATCACTTCCAAAACTCTTTCAACAAGTAGAATGGTTAGCTAGTTAGCAATGATCATCCGTGGGCAGAGTGTCATCTTCAACCTTTATGGCACCATGTGAAGACAATACCTGTCCATTATCTGAGATCTGCAGCATAGATGAAGAAGTAAAGGCATGACAGAAAATTTGAAATTCTGTATCATTACTGTGCAAACTGAAGAAGTAAAGTTGACAGGAACCCTCCCAAACTTAAGGGATAATAATTATGTAAATATATGTAAAAATATTATTAAGGGATAGTAATTATGTAATAATTACATAATACTTGACAGTAGACTCATTACTTTAAGGAAGATATACAGATTATATCCTGAATTTTCAAGACTCAATAATGTTGTTGTGGTCAAGGTACCACTCTGATATTCTTTCGTAATGGCCAAGACAAAAAAGCTACTTTTCACATCCCCCAAATGTCACTAAAAACAATATATTTTAAATCAGAAAATTATTTACTTTTGAAATACAAAGGGCAACGCACATGAACAGAGCCTCCTGAGTTTATTCATGTCCATGTTCAAGAGTCAAGTGGCCAAATCACATTGACACCCACTGAAAATCTGGCTTTAAGCTGTCTTTGCTCTCTCTGCTGTGTTCAGCAAAGTTTAGTGCAGCTGCAGTCAAAAGACTAAAGAATGCAAGGTGGCAATTTCACCAGGACTTGTCCCCTTAAAACCTCCAAGTTTCATTCTACACTAGGGCTCCTGCTCAAAAATTAATAGAAAACAGGAAAATGGTAAGAGGCCACACTGACTGTGGAAAGTCCAACTGAAGAAAAACTGCCCTAGGAGAGGATCCAAGAAAGAGCATGGGACCAAAAATACTTTCAGACAGCACTGTCAACATGTTAAACAGCAGAAGTGTTTCTGCCAGGAAAACATAATGCCACCACTAAGAAACATAAGAAATCAAGTTAAAGGCCTCTCATGAGGAAAAAAAAGAAAAAAAAAAGGCAGAACAAACAATAGCAATCGTTCAGAAACTCAGACGATTAAAGGCTAAGAAAGAAGATGAGTTAAAGAAAAAAAGGAAAAAAAAGACCCCTAATGAATTCTACATCTCCGAAGAGTTATTCAAATTCCCACTTCATTGTTTCCAGAGATGAATACCGCAGATTCTGATTCAGGAAATGTGAACAGATATATTAAAATTCGGTCAATCCTTCCCAAACTGTTACATGCTGTTCCAGAAACTTTGTGACCACCAAAAACTGCTTAAATGATTAAAAATAAAAATAAAAATTTTAAGAAAACAAGCTATTATTCTATCAAGACTGCTCAACAGGAGATGAGCAGAACTGACAAATTTCAGCGAAAGGCCAGTGGCCGGCCAGCACAGCATGCTTCACCTGCCCAGCTGCATACCCTCAGGAGAGGGTGAAGCACTCCTCACTGCTTTTCTATGCATCACTTACTAACACTCCAGTTCTCCATTACTTTCAAGTTGGCTTTAAAAGTGATAAGTAAACAGAATCATTCTCGTTGGAGCTTCTTCTTTTTTCATTCTGACAAATCAAAGAACTGCATCAGTTGAACTACAGAGCTGTGTTTCTGCACCTACATGCCAATGTTTTTTGTATCACTTCATTACGACTAGTCCTGGCATGGAGCAGTGAAGTCCCCAGTGGGTTTGCAGATCATTACAGCAACATGATTAGAAAGCTTGATCCAAATATCATAAAAGTCAATGAAACTTGGATTGAGCCCAACAAGAAATATTTTTTCCTGCTGTGGGTGGTTACATACACATTACACTTTTTCTAGTGATAAAAGTGAGTGTTCCTCTATGCGCCAATTTTAATAACAGTACAGCTTGCTTTTGAACAATAAACTGTCATGAAAAAAAATGTAACCTGAAATAGAAAAATCATGTTTTCTGTGCACGGGATCGATCAAAAATCCCACTGACTACAGTAACAGTTGAGTATCTACCACACTGTTCCATAAAGGAATGCATTTACACACATACAACATGCACATACATCAACTTACTGATCTGTATGTCAGATAAACCCTCTCCTGGAAATGATGATTATGATGAATATTTTTAGGAGAAGAGACGTAGCTCGTATGGTCATGGGCACACAGAGTGTGTCCCACTTTCTGTATTATATTATTCTCTAAAATGTTATACATTTCCCATCTTTAAATATAAAGAAATTTCTGTGAAAAAAAAAAAGTTTTATGCTAAGTAATAAAATGTTTTTAAAATAGTCTAAACATTCGTAAGATATTTTAATACAGATTCAAGAGATTATTCATAAGCATTACCACATTACTGAATTTATGTAATAATTATTTGGCATGTTACATCTGTTACAATGTGTAAAGTAATATTGATAATATTTCTAGTCTATATGCTGTTCTTAGCACAGAGTGCTTTTTTGTCAGTAATAATTAATATAGTAACTGGAAGAAAAATCCAATCTGACCAAAATCCAAGAGATTACCTGAAGAGAATAAAAATAACATAAAACATTTGGGCTGGAAGCAAACTCTAAATGGGTTATCCTCTATCATCTTTAATAGACGTGTATTTAGTCTAGCCAAACAGATTCCACACCGTCCCAAGGCAGTTTGCTCCACTGACCTAAATGTTACTTCGTAGTAACCCCTTTCTCCAATATTGAACAGTCACACAAAATGCTCTCTGCTGCTGTTTAATCACAGTATTGTTCTCCCTTTTATCTTCAGTAACACATGAGGACATGTTGCTTCATTCTTCCCAATTCTTTTGGATGCATATGTGTAGTTAGAGCTCTGAATTACAGTTTTTCCAGTCTCAACGTACCTAGATTTCATATCTCAGATACTCTTTCATCTTGTGTTTGAGCTTTTCCATTTCACTGAAGAGCCCCCTGAATTCAGGTTACTCTTGATTCTTGATTTTATGAGCTGAAGAGGATTTGAAATGTTTGCACCAAGTCTACTTATTTTATGAGGCTTGCAGTTACATTACATGTCTCCCTACTTCACTGTGGCATTTGTTCTTCCAAATTTAATATTATCCTCCCAAGAAACACCTTGAGAAAATCACCCATACAAAACCAATAGTAAACAAACCAAAATACCAATAACAAACCACAGTAATGAGATACCTGGAGCTTAACACTGCTGTTCTTCAGGATGTGCTAGGTAATTCCAGGGAACTTTGAACAGTTTTACCTCCTTACATAAACATACATCTCCCATTAGATTTGGCACTGCTAGGAGTGAAGGCATACTAGCACCAAGATGATCTGAGCATTTTCACAGAATATATGAAGGCTGCCGAGTACACACTAAACTGCTTCCAAGTTGCTTCTGATATGCCTAGTTAGGCTGCCGTCATGGCAAAGGCACAACGTTAATGGGACATGAATCAATTACTACAAGATCCCCATGCTCCCAATGTGGATGAGTGACAGGAACACAGAAAAAGCTGGTGACCTGCTCAACACTTACAGAATCTTTGGCTGAGATGCCTGGAATCACACAGTGTATGTGCAAGACTTTTGCCAAAATCACGGACATGTGATAACTCTGCCAGTGCTTAACACTGACCATGGTCAGGCTACTGTGCTTGGAGCAATCTCTGAGCAATTCAAACATAAAGGTTTAGGTGTTCAGATTCTCCATCCATAGCAGAACACCAGCCTCAGTTTGATTATCTGAGGACTAACGAGTATTTCCACGGGTATGGATTAAAAGTACTGAATTCATTTGGTGCATG
This sequence comes from Pavo muticus, assembly GCA_016647715.1. Lineage (NCBI taxonomy): Eukaryota > Metazoa > Chordata > Aves > Galliformes > Phasianidae > Pavo > Pavo muticus. The sequence goes on along the minus strand of JACDJE010000039.1, from coordinate 4,468,903 downwards.
ACAATACATATGCATTTAAGCAGAACTTGGGACTTCAAATCAATTACTTGCCCGTAACATAAAAAATCCATTTTACCAATGAAAATATATGCCTAAGGAAAGTTGTAAAGAAAAGATTCTCATACTCAAAGACTTTTTTCTCTGTTTTGACAACAAAATTGCAGAGGGCATCCCAAAGACTCACCCCACAATTGCTTCAAATAGCTCCAATGCAGTACTTATCCAACCTGTTTTTAGAATCAATAAGAGAAAGGTTTGGATTTTCTTGTTTTTTGCCATTTCAACAAACAGAGGACATTGCTGCCAGGACTGTCTTTGCCTGCTGCCAGCAAACAAAGCTGAAAACATGCTTAACAAGTGCAAAGCATGAGCAACTTAGGTATTGAAGAAATAGCTGTAAGGTCTGATACAAACAGACAAGCATTAAGTCTCCGATATGCAGCTAAGAAGACTGGCTTATTGACCATAAAATGAATGATATAAACCTACTTCTGTTATGTCATCTGAGACCTTGGTTAGGCCGCAATTACTGTTATATATATATATATATATATATATATATATTTCTCTTTTTTCCAGACAAGTGACAAGTTGCATTTCTTATATAATGCTGCTGCATTGCTAACCTGAACCATAATGACTGCTCATTATAAGGTAATTAGGAGTGCTGAGATCAAGAGCTGTCAATAATTTGATTTGCTCCATATAAGGTAAAAAGTTATCTTTGCTACAAAGACAATCCCAATTGCATCTTTTGAAACAGCAACAAAACCTATTGCTTTCTTTGTATTAAGTCATATCCTCAGATCTCCCTCCAGCCAGGCACTAGAGCCCATGTCACTGCAGGTCTATGGGACGAGGGCACGGCATTGCAAAACTGTTCTGCTGCCTGCACTCCTGCTTGGCATACAGCCCTCCTCCACAGCCTTCAGTGAAACAGCTTGGTACAGAAAACTGCAGTGCTCAAGGCCACATAGATTTAATGTTTTCTGTATAGAAGAAAAACTTATACACAGCAAATTTACTTGATTTTTCAGTCTCAATTTATTTATTTATTTATTGCTACTTTTGCTGTCAGTTTAGTGTAGCTTATTAAAGACAGTGAAAAGAAATGGCCTTTAGCAGGGATTTACATTCCAATCACACAATCTCAAATTTTTCCAGAAAGAAGAGCTACTAAACTGGGTTTCTAGCTTCCAAAAAACTCAAGCACAAATTCTAGATGTTGACAATACACTGTACTTACGCATTGCCAACGAATTGCTACTTAATACATTCCAAGTTAAAGTGATACCTGTGCAATTAGGCTCCAAGTATGTTACACCGCATTGACAGTGACAGTTCAAGCAGATAAGCCTCTAACACCTTCTTGTCCACTTATATGAAAGATAGCCCTGTTTGCCAGGCCCACTAATGGAAAGCACAACTGGTCCCCATGCCCTGACATACAGGCTGGTGCTGGCCACCAACTTGTGCCCTGGTTCACAGCTTGAGGTAAGAGAAAGGCTGCAATGAAAAAGCAAAGTCCTCGTAATCACAGTGCCCTCCCTCCACACTCTTGGCTGAGCACCTCTGTTGGGATCAGCCCCCACTCTCACCAACACATAGCCCATTTCTGGGGGCTGCCCAAGAAGATGGTGTGTGCTCTGCTCCCATCCCGATATGTTGCAAAATGAGCAGGGGAGTCCATTCCTGCACAGTCTGTCCCAAATCAAGCTTTACATGTATCTTCCAGTTCTGCTAGCATATTTATAGAATCCCATGCAGGGACATTATTCTTTTAAAAAATATTACAATAAAACACTGCAAGTGGTTGTTGTAAAAAAAAAAATCCATCATAATGTCATTAAAAATTAACAAAAAGAAAGCATTAGTGTTGTCTTACTGACTGGAGGGGAGGTCTTGCTGTTAAATTGAGAAGGGCAGCAATGGAAGGCATTTTTAGATCAGTGTTTCCATTCTTTCCTCTTTTGCATGGTTCAAAAGTCCTGCATAATTAATACTGCAGTACTTAATAAATGCTTATGAACCTACTACCTCCCTGCTCTTTCTGCTTAATTAGGTGATTGACTGCAGGCATACTATAAATTATAATGACAATTTAATTACTTTTTTAATGTGCACACTTACAAGATTTATAAACAGGAACAGAGCAGTACAGTGTGCTAAAAACAAGAAATACCGTGAGCTGGAGTGCAGCACAAAGTGCTCCAGCCTGAAACCTTTCTGGAGCCCAAGCATCTGCAAGGCTAGGAGCTTTGCTATCTGCAGTGTCTGGCACAATTTTCCCTTTCTCTCCTGAACACCTTGGTACCCTCCTCTCAGCTTTTTCTTTTGGTACCTGGGGAACTCCCTTGGTTTCACAGCAGGAACCTAAACCAATTCCAAAGCAAGTCAGCTAAGGACTTGGGTGTACCTTAAGTAAGGTGTCTGTAAAAATGAAAGACTCTGTCCCTTGTTTTAAATAAATCATAAAACTCCATTCTCATTTTATCACAATGCAGTCACTGTTAAAGTTTGCAGGGGGCTGAAACCTTCCACAATATTTCGGCTAGCACAGACAAATTGACAAAGACCACAGATTTCACAATGCCACAAGCAGACCCTTCCTGGTGAGGAGATAGCAATGTGTATGTGAAAATATTTTGTATTACCAGGTGGGGTTTAGGCTCTTCTCCCAGGCAACAGTGATAAGACTAGAGGGAATGGCTTCAATTTGGGCCAGGGGAGGTTCATGTTGGATATTAGGAAAAATTTCTTCTCAGAAAGAGCAGTGAGTCATTGGCACAGGCTGCCTAAGGAGGTGGTGGAGTCACCACCTCCAAAAGTTTTCAAAAAACATGGAGATATGGCACTGAGGGACATGGTTAGTGGGCATGGTGGTGATGGTTGGTGGTTGGACTTCACGATCTTAGAGGTCTTTTCCAACCTTAATGATCCTATGATTCTGTGACTCTCAGCATGCTTACTGACGATGCTGGCATCTCTGTAAACAGAACTGCTGAAGGGAGAGAAAAACAAGGAGACTGGGCCATTCAGTGTTTTAAGCCTCACCTACAAGCATTGCCGAACAGTCAAGAGGGAAGTAAGTGTAAGTACATAACCAAGGTGCTGTCTTACAACATTGACTCCGGTTTTCCTTTTTATTGTGGAAAAACCATCCCTGAGGCCTGTCCCAGGCAGCTAGCCTGCACTCCCATGGCTGACTTCCCCAGTCAGCGGAGGTGCACATGGAGCAGCCTCGCAGAGCTGCAGCAGGGGATTGCAAGGGGCTGCTTTGTCTGCACTTTCCACTTTCAGAGCAAACAATGGATCACCTCTGAAGCCAGCACTGCATCCAGCCTGCACACATCTGGTGATTGATGGAGGGTCAGGAGGGCAGCAGACTTTGGGTGCACAGCCCTGGATTGCTTTATCAAGGATGGCAAAAGGCCATGTGCTACAATAACACAGCAAATACTTCCTTTTACTGCAGCACAGACAAATTCCTTCCTCTCTGCAAGCTGAATTCAAAGTTTTTGGTTCTCATCTAGGAGCATGTGCAAGTCCTACACTGGCAAAACTGTGCACGTGAAGAGTTGCATTTTTATTCCTGAGACCATTTGGTTGCAAATATTCTCCCTTAAATGGAGTCAACCGTGTCTGGGCTGAAATACCCACAGTTGTAAATGAGTAACCCTGGGGGTTCACAGACCCTTAGGCAGTAAAAGAAGACAACTCTCCCTCCTTCTCAAAAATTGAAACTATATAGTAAGAAACAAGAAAACCTGTAACACCGCATAACTGACCACAGCGTTTCTCAATGAAAGTGTTTTCAGAAAGAAAAGCACAGTGCTTTGGTAGAACTTAAAAGTTCCACCACAATATAAATGTTGTCCCTGGTTTAAATGAAGCATTATGAAAGTAATAGTTTTCTGAAATACTGAGATACTAACATTTAACAGCAGTTGTACTGCCGGATTAATTACAATTTAATGAATTACAAGAGCTGGAATATTGGTACACCAGCACAATATCCTTCTGCAAAGTAAAATTGAGGCAAGATTTAGAGTGTTCTGAAACAAGCTGTCTTACTGTGTAAGGCATTCCAGGGTGTTGTACCAGCTTAGAGCACAGGTGAAGTATTTCAGAATGTGCTGCAGTTTTAAATTTTCTGCCAGCCAGCTTTTGCTTCCTGTTCCCCTTTAGCTGATTGGGCCCCTCACTACAAGAAAGACATTGAGGCCCTGGAGCATGTCCAGAGAAGGGCAACAAAACTGGTGAGGGGTCTGGAGCACAAGCCTTATGATGAGCGGCTGAGGGAGCTGGGATTGTTTAGTCTGGAGAAGAGGAGGCTCAGAGGAGACCTTACTGCACTCTACAACTGCCTGAAGGGAGGTTGTGATGAGGAGGGGTTTGGCCTATTCTCTCAGGCAACAAACAGGACCCAAGGAAATGGCCGCAAGTTGTACCAGAGGAGGTTTAGATTAAACATAAGAAGAACTTTTTCTCTCAGAGAGTGGTCAGGCACTAGAATGGCCTGCCCAGGAGGTGGTGGAGTCACCGTCCCTGGCAGTCTTCAAGAGGCGTCTGGATGAGGAGCTACAAGATATGGTTTAGTAGCTTGTGATAGTAATGGTAATGGGAGGACGGTTGGACTAGATGATCTTGCAGGTCATTTCCAACCTTGTGATTCTATGATTCTATGATTCTTTCTCTGTTTATTCACCCAGAAGTTTTAAAACCTCATCTAACTGCTCTGACGGTGACAACATAACTTAATGCTCCAACAAGGACAGAAAGGTGTAACATCAGACACTGTTTCTAGAGGCTTAGGATTAGGCACTGGAGTCCAAAGCAATCTTCAAACCAGAGGTCACAATTTCAGTTCTCTTCCCTGCTGACCAGAGCCGCCCACCCACAGGCTGCAGAAGCCAAACCAATGACAACCAATAATGAAATAATTGATTAATGACTACAACATCTAGCATTAGATCATGACTTGCCAGTTTTGGAGACTGTGGGAAGCCAGTTCAAGCCTAGGGAGTGAAACCAGCAACTCGTGTTTTTGAGCAGCGCAAGGCAGGCAGTGACACCGTGACACTGCCCACACCACAGTGGTACAGGGAACATGATCCTTCCATGCATCACTGCTGGGGCTCCACAGCAGAAGGAGCGGGTAGTTTCCCTCCCATAGGTTTCAAGGTATGTTACAGTACAGCAAAGGATTTGCATAATTTTAGTCAAATGATGTATTAAAAATTTCATCATTGATTTTGAACTTGAATGCTCTGGAACTGAGCAAAACAAATAGTGCTTACGTTTGAAAAATGGGAGGTCTGAGGGTGGAAGCATCTCAATTTTCTTACAGCCCTATTAAGCAGATAACAAGTAGGCCAAACATCTCAATTTCAACAAAGTACACAAATGTAAAGATTTAAAATATAATATTAATTAACAATCATAACGTGTACTGAAAAGTTTCTGAAGTAGGGAAAGCTTTTGCATAGCTCATGTTACCCAGAAGCCAAATCTGCACACAGGCAACTCGTCCTCCGAGTATTTTCATTCCTTTTTCAGAGAAGAGTGTAAAGCTAACATTAGCATCAAACTGTGTCATATTTTTAATACTTTTTCCATGTGAACTGAGAGATACCTGAGGAGCCACCATGATGTCACAGAAAAATATGTCAAACATAGCTTTTCTGCTACTCCCACCTTCAGGCTGTGCCCCAGCACTCTTCTCCCCTTCGCTCAGAGATGGGAGCCATATGGACCTAGAGCTAACTAACTGTATGTACTTGTGAATAGACACCAAATAGATAAATGCGGGCACAAAATTTTTTTTTTTTTTAATCAATATATATTCTGGTACTTAGTGTCAGAGTGATTTATTCAAAAAAGGTTTTCAAAGGCAAAGACTGGTTTAAAGAGAAAAAAAACAAAATCTTTAAGGAGATAAATTCCAGTCCTGGCTTAACTCCTTGCCACTGCAGACCCAGGATCCCAACTGAATGCAACAGAAGGCAGAAGCCCCCTCATTAGGTTTCTCTCACGAGGCCGAAAGGAAAACTGCTGTCAGTAACTGAGGAACTCAAGAGAGTCTCTCCAGGCTGCTGCCTGAACAAAACCCCTTGCGAGTGAGGCCCCTTGGGACGGGCTGGGCAACAGAATGCAGAAACACAGAGGCTCTGCATTAAAGACACTATGGTACGGGGCAAGTGGAGCTGATGGTTTTGCATGCAGTATATCATAAAGGTTACCAAAAGTACTGGAACACATCACTTTTGCTGCTTGTAGATGCACCTACAAACACTCAGTTTCACTTCTCACAGTTATTCAAATCGCCCACTCCTCGTGGGTCTGCAAATCTAAGTTGCAAGTCACACAGAAGGGATTTATTAAGAGCCTGCTGGTGCACTGACCATGACAAAAGGATAAAATAAAATTAAAAAAAAAAAAAAGGAACAAAATGCATTAAGCATTTCTGGACCCCAGATTGTCTGACCTGGATCCAGCGGACACATTTTATTTCCACTGACTGCTGCCTCCCAAAAATGTGACCTAACTGTGCTGCATACCAGGGGCGGGGGATAGGGTTGCACAAGTATCAGTGAGAGTCACTTATGCCATTAGTCAGAAATTGAAAATTGAAAGAACCACTTTGAATGATAGCAGAATGCAAGAGCTCATCACTTCCTCCAACAGGAGGGCACATGAAGACCTTATTCCTAAGTACTGATCAGTCAGAACATGTGTTGAGACAGAAAATTCCTGGACTCTGTTCACAGCTCTTAAATAGCTCTGTGTGGACCTGGGCAAGTGGTTTCAATCTTCTGTGCTTTTGCAAAATAGTAATAAGAATGCATACCCACCTCACAGAATAGAGGCTTCATCAATGTTTCTAGCTCACTCTCAGCTTCTTAAGTAAATAGTCCTGCAAAAGTATAGAGTATCATTATTTAGATTTTATTTCCTTCAAAAATTTAAATTCTTTCCATTTCTCTCTCTTTTTTTTTTATCTTTTAAGCCAGATAGAAACAATTGCGGATGCAAAATCAGCATGCCTGCCTGGAGGCCAGTCCCAGGCTCCTGCCTCACGCATACATGTACATATATATCACCGCATATTCCACAATACATACCGCTGGTCTATGAATAGGTCACTAGGACACAAGCCAAGCAATGCAAATCTAAATCTGAATGCTGAACAAACAAAAACGTGGGTATTTTTAAGTTCAAAACTCCTTCCTAAGAACCTCACATGCTCCCAGCCCCGTGGCCCTGTTGCGACATGTCAGAGGCAGCTTTCTGAGGCGCGGTGGTTTCTTCTGAATCACTGCCATTACCCGAGAAAACCCCAGGAAGTGGTTTGAATGAGAAGCTGGACCCGACTTGCGTAGGTATCAGCTGATGTCAGAGTACACACAGCACAAAGCCATAACAATAAGGACATTGTGAAACTAGGAATAACCTTCTCTTATCTCCTGGAGTTTGGGAAATCATTTCTAACCCGGTGACTACAGGGCTTAGGAACAAGTCAAATGGTTAATTATTCACCATACACTTTGTAATCAATCTGCATTTCAGGCCAGATCCTTGTATGCCCATAATAACATGAAGATCTCCACGGAGGGAAACAACAGCATGAGCTTTTGGACCTCCTTCTGCAAAGCAATTCGTTTTTCCATAAACAGTTACTATTAAGCAAGGACAAAGCAACAAACCAGACAGCCATCTGTGTAAACCAATTTAAAAGCATGGTGATCTCATAAAATTTTTTGACCTAACACTCTTCATTTAACTTCTGTCACCCCGTTCTACCCCAGCAAATTCTGTTTTTTAGCCGGCCCTTGGGCTTAGGCTGCGTTTCCAGTTTAGGGAAAGCCATTCCTTGAAGGCAGGGTGACTTCAAACCTGTGAAAAGGGCATGTCAGTGAAAATACCTTGGCATATATGGAAGTAGGACAACCTAACCCATGCTCCAGAGGGTGTTACCACCATGGTCTGCACGACACTTGCCAGCTGAGCTTCCTAGAAGTATTAGGTCAGGTGAGACCAAAGATTGTGGCCACTGGCTATAATGCAATTCCTGCTGAAATGTGCTCCTTCTTATGAGCCAGAGAGAAGCCAGCAACAGCTCTCAGCACAACCATTTTAGAAGAGAAGATGATCCTGGTAGCCCTAGAGCAACATTCACAAACCCACACGTACCACTGCCATCCTATACACACTGAGCTGGCCACAGCATCTATGGAGTGCTCTAGCTCTCTAGGCTTGACTCTAATGAAACATTGGGCCAAACCTACCAAATGACACAAGTAAAATACCTAGGGGATGGCTGCAGGCAATTAACATTCATGGCCACGAGTGGAAATATGCAAACTCGTTTACAAAGGCATATAGAATACAAACATTTCAGTATAAAAGAAGGTAACTGGAAAAAAATATGGATATTCTCTTACCATTTCCAAGTACCTGAACAACACAGCGGTCTATTAACTTGATTTAAGTGATAGAAGGAAGCATTCACTTCTCCGGTATACAAGGATGACTTTTCTAATCCATGTAGTGCAGACATGGTTAAGAATTACCTCCCACAGCACCAGGGCTTGTTACATTCACTCTGCCTCCTCAGTGTGCAGTTTCAAACACTTATTACTTCACTGTTCCCCTTTGCAATTGGTGATATTTGTGTGCCTGATAGCTGTGTTTGCTTTAAAGTAATAGCTCTGAGGCGAGGTAAGCTGCCCTTCTGACCCACTGTGTGATTGTACAAGTGTTTGTGCAGCAATAACCCGTCATAGACATAAAGCAGCATTTCTCTAATTGGCGCCTGCTGAATGCACCAGCACCCTCTGCAAACACTGTGGCTTTTTACTGGCAACCCTCTCCAACTGCCTCACTCCTTAACGTGGAATCTCCCTTCCATCATTAGAGAAGAACAGTCATGACAATACTATTTATTTCATATTGTGTGTCAGCAAATGCTGGTAAAGATTAGCTTTAAAAGATTGAGTAGTATCAACAGCTGCCTTGGGAATTCATTAGGGAAAAGGGAACAGTTCTGACCTTTGAGTCCGTGTTTCAGCGCCTTTCTGATATGCTTCAGAACAAAAGTTCAAGCTGTGCCTCACTTTGCTTTGTCACACCTTGCTGCATATAAAGCAGAGGACAGGAATTTGGGAGAAGGTAAGGAGGCTGATCTCCTTACCTTCAGAGCTGCCATACCAACTGATGTTGGCACAGGTGATGATTTCTCAGCTTCCTTCCTTCATTCTTGTCTTTTCTCGGTTATCGCTCTGAGCTCCTACCCAGCCATTTCCAACAGCTCTGCTGTTTGTTGCCACATTACATAAAATCTCAAAAATGGCTTAGAAAACACTAAAATATCTACACTGTCTTGGCAAGCAGCTAAACACGGGAGCAAACGCTACTTAAACAACTCAGTGCCTGCATTTTCTTACCAGCCCTGGAGATTTTGTGCCTTGTCCAGCAAGGCTGGAAGCAACACACAATACTTTGTCACATATCTTGGACTTTCCATTTCTACTATACAGGCATCTTGTTATCAATTTTTATATGGGGAGAAAATGGGAAAGGAAATTCCTGGAAAAGATTACAATTGTCAAACAAGCTTTTGATATCTTTTAAACAGCTGAAGCATTAATTTTTTGGCGGCGCTGTCAAAAATCTATGAGGGCTTCCTGGCTGCAGTGGAAGAAACAGTACATCTAGTTCAACTACAAGCTGTACTTATAAAAAAATCCATATGAAAACAGACTCATTATTCACTTTTCTGTTACATGGTTTTGACCTGCAGTTTCAATACTATTTTTGTGAGACCGTGCATTCTCAAGAATCGCAGCTTAAAACTAATGCTTTAATAAACTCTTGTTTATATTATAGCCAGAGTAGAACAAAATAAAGCTACTAATGACATTTTTATATGAAGTCAAGAAAAAGATTCATGTGTCTGAATACTTTAGTTACAGGAAATAATAATCATGCCTACCATACTGTAAAGCCAAAGCGTAGCTTTAAAGAACTGGAAAAAGGCAACTCTGGGAGTAGAGCATGGATATCACTGAGGCCTCTGAAGAGTAGATATTCAGCGTACATAGCAATACAATTTTAATGCAAGTCTCTCATAGAGTATTACGGGAATTTTACCACAGAACAATGGCCATGAAAAATCTGTTTGGACTCATCAAAATATCACCATGTTGTATTTCTGCAAATGTCTCCCTTTTTGGTGAAAGGAGAAAAAAAAAATGACAAGACGATGGTTTGCAATGAGACAGGCAAGAGAATGACATTTTTTAAAAGTGATCATGGAATCACAGAAATTAGATGATAAAGGAAATGACCAAAGTCTATTAGATCATCTCATACCCAAATGAGAAAAATTTATGTGGTATATTCTACAATGTTTCACCCATGTCACTTTTGAACTCATCAGCTCTGCTGCTTTCCATCAGGAGAATGGGCCTTTATCGTAACAGCTTTTCCTGGTATTTGAGCTAATACTTCTTTTGTTCGTTTGCACCTTTTTATTCCTTTACACTTCTTTGAGACTGCTATACCCTTTTTGGTGGTCATGCCATTGAAACTTTTAACACCACATCTAATCTAATAACGATCAAGGTAGAAAACGATAAACAGGAGCGACCAATCTTCTGATTTGTAGTCCTGCTCCCTCTATAACAAGCAGCAAATTTCTAGTGGAAAGAGAATACAGCTCTTAGTTAAGAATCAAGCGTGTGAAAAAAAACCTATCATCATAATTGAGAGAAAAGCTACATTTCATCAGTACATGACTTGAGCTTTATGGGGAATGGAGATCTGCTAGGATCTTTACTCAACATGATGCTCTACAATTTGGTTACGCTAAACAAAACTGGTTACTTCTACTTCTCCCTGCACACTGGTCAAAGGGGGCTTAATGAGCTTTGTGTCTCCCAGTTGCCATAACCCCATTTCTTTCTTATTCCCAAATTACAGATTTCCACCTTTCAGATTTCTGACTGGCTTTTGTATATGGAAATTGAAGTCCCTGGAGGAAGCAAGGGGTTTCATACTGCGGTCTGACATTTGACCTCCCAGTGCAGGGACAGCAGATGGCAGGACCTCACAGACTGATTTCTGTCACCTCTATCCCTGAACAAACACAGTCACAAAGGAGCATACAAGAGAAAATCTCTTCAGAAATGTACATTCACTTCACTGGCTAAAAGTATAAATATGTACAGAAAAAGAAAGGCTTCACGGAGTTCATCCACTATGGAACAAGTTTGTAAAAACAAAGTGACTATCTGAAAAGGGATTTCATTTTTTTTATTTAGTCAAAATTTGCAATTGGCAATTGCAATTGGGTAGCAACTGGCTTGAGGAGAAGAAAGGCCAGACAAGTTTCTGAAAAACTCCTCAATGCTAAAAGCCAGTCAGTAAAAAGACAAAGTCAAGATATGAAACTACAGACGAACTCCTCAGCAATCCTGAATTAGTGCCTTGTACTGCACTCCTGTTATTAGTGATTTGCAGTACCAAGTAAATCTCTCATAACAACAATATTTTTTAAGTACCCCTGCACTGTCCTGATTTTATCAAGGCTCCAGAGGATGTCAGTGTGGGGTATTTCTTTCTCAACTCTTTTACCTCTTGTTTCCAAGACAGCCACAATTCCCTGTGAAGGGTCAGGTCAGGGTCTGCCTGGGGAAGATTTCAACCTGGACTGGAGGGGAACAGAATCCCTTTACCCAGAGTAACTTTGTCCCTAACCTGCCTCCACCTTGGGATTCATGTGCAGCTTTGCATCTGCGGAGCAGTGTCTGGCTCCAGCTAGGCCGAGTCACCAGCAGCACACAGCTTATGGAGCGATGCGAGGTCCTGCATGAAAAATGCTCACTTCGTGGCACTTGAGAGAAATACTTCCACAAGCAAAATTCCTACAGGAATTACAGTGCTGTGCATATACAGGAAACAAAACAGAAGACAAAGAAAAGACATCGCCATGGTTTATAGGAGTTGCTGTCGGGCTTCCAACGTAAAAAAGGTGCCTTTCCCCTCTGTCACGTACAGACTTCACTTGCAGCATCTTCATTCTTTCTCCTACACATCCAAATAAATGTGTGCATTCTTTCCAAACTAATTATGTTCCAGGGCAACATTTAAAAGTCTGTCAAGTTCCTGACAGCCTGGTCTTGGATCTCAGGCAGTTTTAGGAAAGTCAACGGCTGCATGTAGGAAGGAGAGGTGGGCAGAGGTTTCAGTACCAAGGCCCTCACACACAAAGCATGCAGGAAGCACTGCAGCATTATCTGAGCCCATTTATTTCCAGCATTGTATAGACTTATCATTATATTTATTATTATATTATTATATTCATATTCATATATATTCCATATATATATATATATATATATATGGAAGGCTATTCATTGACCTTATCAGTTGGATTAAAAAGATTAAATGAAAAAAAATGAAAAACCAATAATTACTTTTTTCACTTTTCCAACTTTTCTTTATGCATTATTTTCCTTGTAATATTTCACTGCATTACTTTTCTTTCTCTTGGCTCTTCATTACTCCACTCACTACAAACATCAACAAGGAGTTTAGGAGTGACTCCTTCCTTTCCCCTGCAATCAAATTAACATCTAAATAAGGCAATGGCTAATCCATGTTTCCTCCACAACACCTGAAAAATCACAAAACAAAACCCAAAATAAACTGAAGAAACTATCTAAGCTCCTTCCCACACAAATTGACAAAAACTGGAGTTGCTTTGCATCTAGGAACTGGTTCAGTTGTTTTAATGGGGCTTTATGGAAACAGAAAAACCATCTTGCGAGATCAAGTATTTATGACTATAATAAGATGATTTTCAACTAACACAATCCAAAGACACTATGTTCCCTGAAGCAGTGAAATCACTGCTTTGCTGCATATTTCAGAATACTTTTACTGTGTTCAGTTAGCTTGCTGTAGCAACTCTTCTTCAAGGGCAATGTATTTGGTAAGACCCAAGTAGCACTGCCTGCTCCATGCAGTCACTCTTCATGCAAAATCCTCCTGTCAGAAGGGAGGGTCATGAGCAAGGCCAGCTTTGCATTAGTCTTGTGGTTCTTTCCACCCAGGCTGCCTCTATACTGCCAGGAGAATTTAGGCACTAAGAGTCCAAACAATACAAAATGACAAAAATACTCATTGGTTGTTGGTATGACCCTCACCATGTATCAGACATCTTAGCAGTTGGAAAGAGCATGCAGTCACAGATGCACTAGGCAGGAGAGAAGTGAGCTTTACTTCATCTTTTACTTTGACTGATGCATTCAGAAACATTCATGGTAAAGACTCTGATATCACTGCGTTTGGTCCAGTTTCCATTTTAGCCCCAAAAATATGGCAATACTTGGAAAGGTAGCCACCAAACGGGCAAAGGCTCTCCCAGTTAGTGCTGTGCAAGTGGAGCTGAGTGCCTGCACTGAGTCACCTAAGTCAACAGGGCGTGGGCGCACAGCCTAGGCACCCACCTGGCATGAGCTCACCTGAGGGCCATTACCTCAGTCACCGTGTGTACCCAATGATGTCCCCATCACAGCATGCAGAGAGGCACTGCTGAGCACTGCCAGACATCAGTGTAGACTTCGCCCAGCACACAGCACCAGGAACTGTCAGGCAACTTGTGAACGCTTCTTCCTAGCAAGCTATGACCTGATCTGAACAATTTCAAATTTCTTGAAATTTGGTTGATACCAAGATTTTGCACGAGCACTGTAAGTGGAAGCTACCCAAAAATATCATCACTAACTTAACGCACAATCCTCACAGAAATGGGAGAAATGCTGTCAGTATTAGCCAAAAGATGCTAATGTGTGGCTGTCTATAATGATTCCTAGAAAGCTGTGGCAAAGAATATCTATTACAACATCAGCTGGTTACCAAGCTTTACATTTTATAAGCACGGTACTTTAGGAAGAATCAATGAATTGCAATGCAAATGAGACAAGATTCATCATGCTTGTTGTGCTTAACCTTTTACAGATTTTGAATTATATAACCAGTTTGCCGTGAATCACAAAGTCTTACTGAAGTGACAACAAAAAAAATAGAGGCAAATGAAATGATGGTTCAATGAAAACCTTTACGTTCCTTCCTCTTCCTTGATTTTCCAAGTCTCTTCTTACACGCCATTTCTCTTCCAACAACTTCTGTTGAATGCAATTCTTAGCAAATGCTCACCAGCCAGAGGGAAGATAAGGAAACTCGATTCAGACCCAGTGCCTATGCTGTAGGAGAGGCATCTGCCTGCAAGGAATGGTCAGGTATGCATAAGATGCGTCCCACAGAGCGAGGGCATCCACAGTATAGAAGAACATACACTGATTTTAAAGGCAGCTTTATAGTAGTGCTGTGTCAACAAATGCACAGCCCTTGATTAAGTGGCTCCTACAGGAAGCCTGGTTTCATTCATTAACTACAGTGGCTGGGGTAGTGTGTGGGGAGGAGACGACACACAGACAATTTAAAACGCAGTTCCCCTTTTCCCTCTGAAAGTTTTTAAGTCTCAACACTTTGCACAACAGACGCGCACCTGGGTGAGAAACAATAGCAGGCAGTAAGACACGTGAGAGCAGCGTGAGGCTCTGAAAGCACAGGCTATGCAGAGGGCCACCTGCCAACAGGAAGAAGCGGCGAGGAAGAATTTTGATCCAGTCACTATCCTCCCTCAGCCAAGCAATGCCACGTGATAAACAACACTGGGGGCTTTTGAATCGTCCATCACACTGAGAGCATCCCTATCTGTCAGTTTTATTCTCTGGTTACCAGGAGAAGGACTGGAGTGACTTCTGAGATAAAGTTTGCAAAGAGCTGATCCTGTATTTCCCATCACAGCTGTAACAAAAGCACTAAGAAACTGAAGGAGAAAAAGAAGAAGAAATTGCAAAGTGCCTCATTCTGGGACTGGCTCAAGCTGCTGAATTCATCACAGGTAGCACTCAGAGATCTGACGCCTGTCTCGCAGCCTCATTTCCCATGTCACATTTCAACAGAAAAGCAGAGGGAAAGGAGAAACAGAGATAACTTCTGTCTGCATTCCTCCTCTTCAAAACGTGAAGTATTTATCGGCAGGAAACAAACCATGACCACGTGCTCAGCAGGTAACTGACACAGGTGCAACTTAACCTTAAACCCACATCGCCTGCCACACCTTGAGATTTAAGGCAAGACAGCCCCGTGATGAAGCCCCCGACCTGTTTGCATTAAGCGCGCTGCCGTGCTGCAGCCCAGCTCCCAGCACTGCAGCCCAGCTTCACCGCGCTACCCTCTGCGGGGCTGCGAGCTGCAGCAGCATCTCCCCCAGCCCAGATCGGCGTCGCCCCCTGGAGCAGCACTGCCCCCAGCCTGGAGCAGCATCACCACCCAGCCCCAGAGTACTGCGGCAGCCCTGCTTCTCCCTCCCCGCCACGGCCCCAAGCGGTGCCGGGGCAGTACCTGCATCGCCCAGCACGGGCAGCCCGTACCTCCTGTCATCGAAGGGATTTAACAGTGTGGAGATTCCTGTTGTCCATTATTTGAGGTCACAGATAAATGCCCAAGTGCGGCCGTGACTCCCATCAATCATAAGTCACTTGCTGATAGAGCGTATGGTAGGAGACCTACTGATGTAAGCTAGTCACCAGAGAAAATACCCACTGATGACGCATATCCAGGAACAAAAATAGTTACAGGGCCCCCAAAGGGATTATTCAACAGCCTACATTTAGATATTCTTACAAGAGACCCGCAGTCAATTTGCTGCTATTAGATGGCTGGGGAACGCTGAAGTTTAAGTTTCCTCAGCAGACATAACCACAAATAGCTGGTTTAAATAAGCTCCTGCAATTACAAGCTGTTTTGTAAATTTTAACACGGCATTACAGGGATTAAGCCTAAACAGAACCACTGGCTATAAACTGTCGTACAGCCTTCGTTTTTACTACCTACCAATTTCTTCAGCATATTTACTGATTCCTTCAGTACATTAACCCACAATGACAACAACAGTTTAAAATTAATTTACAAATGCTCCGATTAGGTCCCTGGTGCTACCACAGAGCGATGTTTGCTTTCTGTACGAGCACTCATACCTGTTAAGCAGGGCGGGGTTTTTGGTGGCACTTCAACGCTATCTCCATCACCTTTGTAAAATATTTTTGGCTCAGTTTTTTTTACCCCTCTTTGGCATTTGCCTCTTGTCTACACACACACACACACACACACACACACAGAAGTTCTGATTAATTATTCTTTCTTGCATAAATCACAATCACGTGCAGGTGAGATAACGATAACATGCAAAACCACGCACCTGCTGTGAGCAGGGGCTGGAAAGAAGATTCCCAGAGATTCCTTCTCACATAAACTATTCTACAGTTCTGCATAACTGGATTTTTTAGTATTAATCTCTAGTTAAAAGCACAGTCCTCCAAATTAACCAACCAAGTGATAATCCCACAGCAATCCTGCCCCTTCAGCAGTTTTAGGATACTGCACGTGCCCTCACAGCAACCAAACTCGGCTAGGATGTAACTGAGCTTACCCCAATCACTGATGGCACAACACTTACTGCACAATTCTGGCAATAGTAAAATCCGTATCCTTACTTGGCTCACTTGAACATCTATGTTCCTTTACAGAAATGCTTATGGTTCTTAGGAGTTTAAAAGTTAATGACTTTCTAATGCATATTTAAAAGCTAAATATAGGAAAGTATTCTATGACTCCAATGACGACTTCATTGACATACTTCTGGAAGGCATTACTTAGCCAAACAAACACTCCAGGATCTTTAGTGTTTACCCTGCAAAGCAGGGGAAAGAAGAAATGTCCCAGACTACAAACTCCTCCCTCACTTTCTTCATCTGTGATAGCATTATTACGTAAAAACAACACCGGACATTATTTTTAGCCCAAGTGCTTTGCACAGCCCTCACTTTTCCCTCACGTATGTATATGTGCACGTGGCCTAATTTAAGAGCCCTGAGCAGACACGTCTAGTGGTGTCCCGGGGTGCCCCAGCCCAGCACTGCCTGCCTGTTCCAGCACACACCGCAGGCGCATTGCAACCTGCAGAGCCTCAGCGCATGCAGACCAGCAGCCTTCAAATGGCTGGGAAGCCTCAGCACCCGGTGCTGGGAAGCTCAGTCTCCTGCTGACGTGCAGAAGGGGTTAATCCCAGCAGGCACCCGTCTGGAGGATCCTGATGCTGTGTCTCCCAGACCCGGTCAATACTCATTAAGGGGAAGCAATCCATACCTCCAAGGGGCTGTCTGAACAAGGAACAGTCAAAAGCCTTTGTTTCTGTATAACAGGCATACTACTCCATTTGGAAGAGGATTTTTTTTGCATTTTTTTTTTTTTACCTGTTTTGGGTTTTTTTTTGGTTTTGTTTTTTAAAAGAGCTGTCAGTTCTGTCGGTTCTGATACAGTAGACCTAGTACAAGTTGTGCAAGTGCTTCTGAAGCCAGCAGGCTTTGCAAAAGCCTGTGTTCCTGAAACAACAAGGAACCCAGCAAACCTTGCACAGAATAGGTATGAATGGGAGACGTGACGGATGGGCAGTGATGGTGCTCTCTGTGGGGTGAAAGGGCATACGGAAAAATAAGGGTCTGGCAGGAACAGTGCTGGATGTTCCCAATAGTAACACTGTAGTGCTTTTCAGTGCAAGGAAATAAAAATGAAGAAAGGTACAGAATAGAAGGAGAATCATGATGGTAACTGCCATTACCCAGCTAAATAAGTATAAATGAATGAAGAGGTGCCCCGGTGCAGCAATGCTTCCTGATAGTTTTCTGAATTGAAGCATCTGAAGTCCTAAGCAGATGAATTCTCTCTTGCTGACCAAAAGAATTCCATTAGGAACACATATTAATGGGGGTGTAAGGATATTGTTTGCTAAAAATATAGAGACAATCAGCTTTCCAAGCAGACAATGAAAGAGCACCCCAAATTAGCAAATTCCTTTTAAAAAGTTTCTACAACTTGTGAAGCAAAGAGCAATCCTGGAATAGATGTTTGTCTCACCGAGGACAGAACAGTGTGGAGCACTGGAGTCACTGTGTCATACAACATTAGACAAACCAGGACACTGATGTAAGGAACATAAAAATAGTATGCTATTCTCTTTTTGCCTGCACATCAATTTCTTAGGGCTCTTCTTCTCATGCTAGCATTGGCAAAACGGGTAATACTGATTATAATTGAAAAGTGAAATTAAAACATTATAGAAATAGAGTCTGCTGAGGCTACGTAATTATTTATTTTTTCCATATGAATGTATGAATCGGATTTCTGAGTCCATTCCATATCTAGCTCGTTCACAGCTGAGTGACTGTAAGTTGAGGATGCTGTACTTCCCTCTTCCAAGATATTAGCTAAAAATATGTCAAAGATCCATTCTTCACCAGAATTCTTAAAATGAATTTTTAGAATATGGTAATGAAAAATATTACAGCTGCGGTAGTCTCATGAGTCTGCTCGCATCATATGTATGCCACTAGGCTTTAAGGGACCAAATAAAGTCAGACATGAAACACGATGGGTTTATTCTAGTGCACAGTAACTAGAGCAATACCTAGGAGTTACTGTAAAGCCTTATATTTCTTGGCAAAAAATAACAATGACTGCAAACAAGCTGTTCTGAAATCACACCCATTTCAGATTGAAGTTTCATTTTGAATTTGCACAAACAAGCTTTGATTGCTCACAGGTGCTGACAATAAAAACCTGATTCTGAGCGTATACCTACTGTAATTCTGTCTGGCAAGGGAAAACACAGACTTACTGGGGATTATAGAAAGTGGGGAGCAGGGAAAGGTAGCAGAGGGAAGATGCTCTCCTTCACCACCCTCATCCCAGCATCCACCTACAACAATGTAACACAGGATTCCAACTCAAACAGCCTTACACATACAAAGACCAGCTGAAAACACTTCCTATATTCAATACAGTCAAGTGTTACAATTAAAAGATGGGCACAAACCAGCTTAAAACTTCTCAAAATCCAAGACTTTTTGCTCCAGCCTTGCCAAGGCCACTGTCTGCCCCGAAGCAGAGAGAAGAGCCGCTCACTCGAGGCCAAGGCTGCTCCAGATGCTGCTGCTGACAGCTTCTGCTCCGCTGGAAAAGTGAAATTAAAATACTGCAAGAAAGGCAGGGGGAGGCAGGGAACATCCCCACACTGCATGCACAGGATGCCACCTCACTGGGCTGAAGGGGAATGGGCCCCATAGGCAGTGAATGCAGTGCAGCACTGACTGAGCCCAGCTGCTGAGCTTTGCCTGGTGTGTCAAAACTGCCCATTTCTCATGTTTTTCAAATCATTTCTTCATTTTGTCCTTCACTGCAGACTACGCAGTTTAAAAGCATAAAAGCTTTCCTCTGCAAGACTTCTTTTCTTATTACTCGGTAATTGGGAAAGAAGACGAGGATCAGACCCAGAATGCATTCTTCCAAAAAATCAAATGTATTGATAAAAGCACAACCACAAGATCTCATTGCTTTGCTTTCTCTTCTTTTTCTAAACCAACACATGATCTAAAATCTTGTAGAGACTCTCCAAATATCTCGTGTCAAACAATAGTTTATCTCTTAAGTTACACTCAAATTCCTTTCTTCCTGAGGCTCCCTTGAATCACCAGCACTCACTGTTACCTTTGAAACATGTGTAACTAGGAGCAGCATTGCTGTGCCTATTTAGCCTAAAAAGAGGAAGATTTCTCTCTTTGGAGTGAAATCATCTGGATTGCTCATGTTTACACACACATAAATTTGACTCTTCTCTCACTGACCTGTCCTTTTGTTAGGAAAAGTTCAAAAGTTCAGTCAGCAACAACCTGATTTCTTAACTTGCTGCACAAGCCTCTCAACTACTTCTTCAAGAAATTAGAGAACTACAAAGCATGGTAGTACACAAAGCACTTTCAATACTATCACTCACTGTTAATAAGCTTAAACAAAAATGCCAACATACACTTATTCATTATTTTATTTATTTATAGTATGCACAAGAAGCCTATCTGTGAGCAGTGGGATTACCTCCAAGACACCTCCTGCTGCGAGGCTGCCCTTCTCACAGTGCCACTATGGCCACTCCTCATTAAATAAATAATTAGCCCCAGAAGACCTCACTGAGTCCCAGCCATGAGCACTGGGGTGGGTGACAATAAATCCCTGCCGACAGGGCGTCCATGCTCCACCATGGAATGCCAGGAGGATGCGTCGTGGTAGGACAAGGCGGGTGGAAGAAGGTGGACAGAGATAGGACAAGGGGAAATGGTTTTAAACTGAGACAGGGGAGGTTTAGGTTAAATATTAGGAGGAAGTATTTCACTCAGAGGGTGGTGACGCACTGGAACAGGTTGCCCAAGGAGGCTGTGGATACCCCATCCCCGGAGGCATTTAAGGCCAGGCTAGACGAGGCTCTGGGCAGTCTGGTCTAGCCCGTAGCAGGGGGGTTGAAACTACATGATCATTGTGGTCCTTTTCAGCCCAGACCATTCTATGATTCTATGGTTCCCCTACAGCGACCGCTTTGGACAACCATTCACAGAATCACAGAATTAACTGATCTCTGCTACAGCACAGCAGTTCAAAAAAAAAAACAAAAACACTCAATTTCAATGTATTTTCAAAGAGTATTTCATGTTCTGTTGATTACCCTCTCCCTTTATATGGCTTACTTTTTGCATCAGTTGTGCAGCTTCTCGTACAGAATCACCTACCCTCCTTTTCTAATTTAGGGACAAGTCCTATTCATTCTCTCTTCTTGTTGACTCGAATCTATTCTCCAAAGACAGAATTAGGACTGTGATCATCCCCCACTTTGATTTCCACCATAGATGCATCAGCTTCACCAGCCAAACTCAGGTTACTTCCTTCTCTAGCGATTTACTCTTATCAGCATGCACAAAACCAGTTTTTAATGTTTAACATTTACTGCACCATACTGCTATTTAGGCATCTTCATAACCACAGAAAAATAATATATATATATATATGAGGAAAATTCCCACACTGTGCTGAGATATTGATCCATTGTAAGATCCCACAACCGATGTTAGGGAGTGACTTTAGCACCTGACAGCATTATAAACATCAGCAAATTTCCATGGGCAATCACAAGTATCTCAATTACCTGAGCACTGTCTCAGCTAGCAAAAGGACAGCCTGACCTAGCTCACGGGCAGTGACTTCCCAAGCGCTAACCATCTTAAAAAACCTGTGCAGAGAAAGCCGCCTCGGGCTTCAGCTGCTGTTCCTCAGACTTCCAGAGAATGTGGATTTTCTTGCAAAGCTTGGCAGCCAGTATGCGACACTCCTGATGTAAAAATACGACAATATTTAAAGAAAAGGCCAACAACCTTTGTGGGGCTGCCTCACTGAGAAATAATAAAGGAAACACATTCCTCTCTGCATACAATTTACCTTAAGGTGCAAGTGTTCCCCAGTATTCCACAGCTCTCAAAACTCTGTCTGACCACCTTTTGCCCAGTTGACCCAGGAAAGCAGAACAGCAGTGACGGTGGCTGCAGGAAGGAAGGGGGGATGAGCACATGTGCCAGTCACGTTTTGTGCATGAGGCCATGGCGTGCCCTGCCCTGCCATGGAGAGAAGAAAGAAGAGGGAAGAGCACACGGACAGAATGAGTTTCAGCCTCCTAGTACAGTCAGCTCCCTGAACTTCATTCCTCCTCTTGTTCCCCAGTTTCCAAAAATAATCTAAACAAAGGCAAGAACTGCAAAGGCAGGGAGCCTTAAAAGAGCTGCAGTTCGAAAATAAAAAGAGATGGCAGGGGAATTGAATAAAAAGACACGTTCTTTTTGGAAAAGAACAGTGACATCTTTCAGTTTGGTGGCACATCAGCATGGATGTAGGTCGGTACCAGGATGTCGGACCCAGGGCTGGTGCAGGAGGTAGAGCAGGGGTGCATGGGTGGGGACAGAGCTCTACAGCCCCCTTGAGGTCTGTGCTGGCATGATGCTGCCTTGGCCCCAGCCAAAGGCTTCTGTCAATTTGTATGCCTGCTATCAGAAGACGTTTGACATTTTCCCATAAAAGTAAAAGCTCCTTAATGTGAAAAACATCTAATGACTAAGAAGAGAGTCAGCAGTGAACATTTGCACCCAAAGAATTCAGTTCCTCCCACATTACAGCAAGCTCCCGGAAAACTGAGTGCAAACAAATCAACAAACAACTAGTGTGCCTATCAAAAATAATTGTTTTGATGCTGGAAAAGACTCACAAATCCTGCAACAAATAGCAAGGGTTAAATCTGATTCCTAACTGTTGAACTGATGGCCAAGGTGAGGGAAAACGAAAGAGTTCCTTCTGTCACACAGCTGTAGTTGCTTGATCACAGGGCATCCCTGCAAAGGGTGGCTTTTGTCTAACAGCTGAGAAGTAAACTCAGCTGCTGACTGGTTGAGAGATTTTGTTTTTCAAGAACATCAACGATCATAATTAAACCTTGAACTGGCTTCGATTTCAGTTGACTCATCATTGTGTGACAGCACCCGAAGTCCACGTTCTATTTTCTGATCCTGTTTTTCAGCACCGATCAAAATAAGCAAGTATTAGAATGTAAGTTATAATAGAAGATACCATTAAGGTCCCCAGGTAAGCTCAGATCTCCATTTGTTTCCCATAAATACATCCATCTTTACCATAAGTACTACTGTGCACTGCAGAATATTTCAAGCACCACTGTCCAGTGACTGCCATTTCCTCTCATGGCAGAAGCAGCCTATGATTAGGAAACAGAAAGCAGAAATGGCAGAAATTATTTGGACTTTTGGGTAGGGTTTAAATCTCATAATGTTTCATCTTCTTCTTCTCTTTCATGCTTAAGTAATGACTTTCAAATGGCATAGCTAGTGGTGACGATGACTTGTTCCACAGCAATCTTCTCCAGCCTTCTACCACGATGGAAGCCACCACAAGCTGAGAAAACCTCCCCTGGCAGATGATGGCACTGAGCAGGCCAGCCCAAGCCTCCTTAAGAGAAGCTTCAAAGCAGCTGATGGAGAGGCATTTTTGAACAGAGTGGGAAGGAGGGAGCTTCACACAGCCTTAGCTGCTTTTCCCAGAGGAGCAAAGATTGAGAAGGAAAAACACCACAAGCCTCTCATCTTCTTCAGCTTGCCACAAAGGAGAGATGTGTTTTTCAGTAGGATCTGGTGAGTCTGACACTGAACTTAGCTCAAGTGACATGAAAAGTTAATGGTTAGGAACAAAGTAGGTGGAGAGGAGGAGGAGGAAAGAAGACATTTGTTATTTGAAGTAGACTTCATTCAAAAGCCACTTTTCACAGCCAGAACTAAAATTTCCATTCAGCTGTTTATTTCTGGTAGCCTAGATAGCTTGCACAAGTGAAAGAAGAGGGATATAGACAGAGGCCTTATACCTGCCTGCCTAACAGCAGCTCAGGTAAATGAGAAGACAACCAGACAACAGCAGCTCAGGTAAATGAGAAGACAACCAGACACATCTTTCTGGCCACCAGCCTTTGAAGGCAAGATAGGCAGTTTTTCTGCTTGGTGGCAAGTGCTCCACTACCCTGCTCTCCAAGGAGGGAGGTGGCAGCAGTCCAGGCCCTGCAGAGAGAGACAGAAAGAAGCAAACATTGCAGATGGAGTGATATGCCTCCAGCTCCAGCCATGGGACCTGCAGCAGCCTCCCCATGTGGCCCTGCTGCTCCCTACCAGCCCAAAGCTTCCTCGTGAAGAATGGAATAGCCCTTTCCTGCTACAAACTTAGCAGTCACTACTTAAAATTGGCTGGCCAATACATCAAATCAATCCATATATTTTATACATATTTTCTGTTTGCATCAGTTTGAATCCTCCTCCTTTGCAACTCTTGATATCCTCTCCCACTTCACATACTGTAATTTTCTTTCTCCTTTTTGTCTGTGTTTCATCTGAAAATGACTTTTTTCTCAAGCACACCAAAGCATTCTCTCCTTCCTGCCCTGTGTTCTTCCCAGCCCCCTGTTGCTCTCCGCTGGCCCTTTCGCCTTTGCTGTTTCCTCACTCATCTCTCTTCCTGCCCTTGATTTCTCTCCTCCCTTTTTTCTTTCTTTGAAGTTTCTCAGTGCTTTCTCTCCATCCTTCCTGCCACATTGACTGAGGTGCTCCCCAAAGCATCTAGCCTGTCCCTGCGCCGGGTTGGACACTGACACACAGATGCCCATAGCGCTGTCTGCTAGAATGAACGTTGCTCATCATTTGGGGTCCCAGGTCATTTGAGAGGCATGCATTAATTGTACAGCCACATATTCAATGAGCTGCACCTGTTTTTTTTTAAGCAAGAACTACAAGGACAAGTGACATCAGCACGTGGCTGGGGCTCACAGCACTGAGCTCTCCTAGAAGCTGCTGTGTACATGTAACACCTCCTTGCTCTGCGGTTCTGCTGCCCAGGGGTGGAAATCAGCCCTCCGCAGAGTGCCAGCGCAGTGCCACTTAATCACTTCATTCCTCCTTATGTCTTCACAAAGGATTTACTTGGGTTGTGCTGCACTCCTGAAAGCAAGCTTCCCCCTTCAGTGAAAGAAAGTCTTGTTTTTAATAAAAAATTTTCCTGTTGTGAGCAAATAAAAAAAAAAAAAAAAAAGAAAGAGATACAGATAGAGATAACAGAGAGATGAATTTATTCCTCCTGGCACAGCAACAGGAAACAGCCAACCAGCCTCCAACTGCAGCGCTGTGTTCTTTCTGCAGTCACACAGAGAAATCTCGATGAAATCTACAGGCCAGACCCACTGATAATTCTGGCTGCTTTGCCTGTTTCAGCAATGCAAAACAGCTGTAAAACCAGTTCAACTTGCCCATTTCTGTCAGGCTTCCCATGCCAGCTTAGCCCTGCTGCTCGCCTGGGTTCTTCCCTGGCCCCTCACCCACTTACTCTAGAGGGGGACTCAAGCTCTGTCCAGGTGCATTACTGGGGACAGGCTGCAAAGCCAAGCAACTGGCAGAAACAAAATACTCTGTTTCCTTGTACTTGTATATTTCTTTGGATGCCAGGAAACAGAGCTCAGTCATGTTTCCTGCTCCTCAGACTGGAGAAACTGGAGGTGGATGTTAAGAAAGGCAGAAAGAGGGCTGATCAAAAAGAGCAAGGAAAATAATGATAAAAAATCCCAAACACTGCTTCACTCTGGTCTATACAGCAGTACATCTTGGGAAAAAAACAATCCCCTCTGCAACCAAGTCCTCCTCTCCAGGGATACACAACAGTACCAAAAATTAACAGCATCTTCTTGCAACTTTCAAGTGCTGCTGTACTTAACAGTCTTATGAAAAAAATATCACCAATTAACAATCTCTTTATTTGCTTTTTGTCTGAGAAAAAAACACGCATAGAAAGGACTGGAGACAATATGGGGAGGCAGACGATTTTCTATAAGCAAAGCCTTCAATAAGTAAACGGGAGATATTCGACATGTTTTATTCTTACCATCTCAGTAACAGCCCCTAACTCCAAATCCATTAATACATACACCTTAAGCACTGTTGGGCTCCTTGTGTTGCCATGGAACTGAAATCTTTGCAGTTTAGATGGTGATGTACGCCAGGAAGCGTACTGTTCTTACACTTCCTATAACAGAAGCAAAAAATCACTGCATAGCATTAACTCCCTAAGCATTTAAGGCATTCAGTGTCTTTCTCATCTGCTCGTCTTCACACAGAGTTTGCTTTTTCTATCTCACCACATGCAAATGAAACACATTTGAGATAGCTATTCTTGTCTTTATGAAGTCAATAGCTCACATGCTGAGCACATTGCAGAAGGTCCACAAGGCGATGGACTTTCCCCTTTTAATAAGAGGCTGTTTGCAGGCAAGCAGCAGCTGAGACAAGAGCTGGAAAAAGTGAAATACATGTGGATAGAACACTGTGCTCCATATCAAGGTAGCATTTTAGGATTTTGGAAACCTAGTTAACATACGCATTGCTAGCGCTCCTGACACTCATTCTGAATGTTCTCTTGTCCCCTCTGACTGCTTGTCCAGACAACCAAATTATAGCACAAAGCTCCTGCAGCAGGCGCCAGCTCTTCCTCCACCTTTGCTTCCTAATTGAGGTCGGTGGGCTTCCAGGGGTGAGCAAAGAGTTGGGCACTTCTTTACAGGAAAAATAAGTCAGTACAACTCTGAGCTATCTAAGGATTCAGCCTACAACAATTATCTTCAGCAGATCTGAGGGTTTTGCCAAAGCTTCTGAAAATGGCTGTACGCACATTGCAAATACATCAGTTTTCAAGTACGAAGCAAAAACAGGGTAGGCAAATATCCAAGTTTCTTTTAAAAGATTACCACAATAAATAAATAAATAGCAATTTGTGTATATAAACATTGGATCAGTACCTGTAGAAACAGCTGAAAGCCAGTCCTTGAGCTGAAGCCAGCCTGAGGCTTTTACCTCCAAAGTTAAATATTTGCATAGCATTAAGCTTAAAATTAAAGCATTTGCAGAAGAAACTTGCTGACTCGCACATAGGGAAGAAAAAGAGGGAATTTAGCTTCCCTACACATAGGGACAGATTCTTTGGATGCCTTCCCCATCACATGAATTCCTGGACAGCACAAGGAAGGACAGACTACCAGCCCGGGAATTCCCCCTTCGCTTTCCGGAGGATTTCTGCGCGCCTTGGACAGGAAGGCAGAAACCCAGGTAGCTGCTTTATGAAGAAGGCCTTTGTTTCTCATTCCTCATCCCTTGACCACCTGGTAAGGTTTCTTCCCAGCAAAGAAGGGCTCCATTCACCACACCTCCGCCCGGCAGTCCCCACATCCCAGTGCCATAAGCCACCTCTTTCTTGTCCACAGCTCCTGGGGCTGAGCTGGCCGGCCTGCAGTGAGTGCTTCCTGCTGCTTGCTACCCCTGGGGACGTGGGGCTGTGCCTAATCATAAGGAGGCTTTCTGAGGCAGGTTTAGCCCCCGTGCCAGCACAAGGCACAAAAGCACTGTTGTGTTGTCTGTAGTGCTCTCACAAACTGCAGGGAGAGGTTTCTCCAGCACCCTTGGGTTCCCTCCACTCCTCTCCACAGATGGAAGGAACATGCTGAGGAGTACTGCCAAAGCACAGCTCCCTCCTTCCCTTTGCTGGCAATGAGTTTCTGCCCGTCCTACTGCTGCCGCCTTCACCTCTGGTTTCAGTCGGGCTCTCACCACCAGTTTCCTTGTTACAGGAAAACGTATATTGTGCAATGATGAAAGGCCGGTGCAATGTCAAGAGCATTAAAAAGACCCTGGGGACTGATTAGGGTCAAAAGGGAAAGGATTTATGATGGTTAATAAAGTTAAATCTCCCAGAGTTCTGCTTATCCTTTCCAATTTCAGGTAACCAGATCTTATAAGAAAAGTTATTAAAATGTTGGAAGTTATTACTGTCCCCTTCGAAAGAATTCCCTGATAGGGAAACCTGCACTCTGCCCACAGGCACCTGGCCAGGAATGAGCCCAGCTCACCCACATGGCTGAGCTGACACCAAGGAGGTGTCAAACTGGGACACACAAACTGGGAGTTTTGTCCCACCAGCGCTGCACCAGCACATGGAGAGCCACCAGCCAAGAGTGCAGCTCTTGCCCAGCACTCCCAGTTTGGCTCCCTACACACCTTCCACTGGATAATGCAATGGAGCGCACTCCACATTACTACTGAGACTTGTTTCAGAACTCTTTATAACCTAATATGCCCCAAATCAACATGATTTTACAAGATGTTAATGATTTTCCACACTATAATGACATAGAGAGAGCAAAGGGAAGAGGAGGGGCAAATTATTTAAAATACTAGGAAGTGCGTATCAATATCTAAATTACATACACTTCACTGCATCATATGTTTTCATTTTCTTACCATTTAATCATCATAAACGTGCTACATATGTCCTTTCCATTTTCTCACTCTTTTACTACATCACATCCAATTTAATTTCCTGTGAAGGTCTGTAATCTTTTACAATGTACCTGTCTTGGAAGGTCTCTGCAATAAGCAGAGTCCAGTCCCTCGGAACGCCTATCTTTTATGGGCCATGCTCCTGAAGATTAGTTTTCTTGTGCAGTGCTGTGTGAGAATTAGCCAAAGATGAAAACCAAAACACACAAAAGGAAAAACAAACAAAAAATCCTTCACTTCATTCTGATTCCTACATTCAACAAAGGAAATTTCATTTTGATTTGGGTAGAGGTAATTACCTCATATAATAAGTTCTCTTGAGGTGCGAGACATAGCACCCCTCATTCTCAGCTCATCAGAAGCAGAGCAGCGAGGTGTCTGCTTCCTCTCTGTCCCCAGCAAACACACAGATCTGCAAGCAGTCACCACTTTGGCAACTATGCATCCCCATCGGCCTTCCCCTCAGACAGCCTTTCTCCCTGTTATATGCCACCTTCCACCTAAAAAAACCTGAAAACGTCAAAGTATTCTACTTTGGAAAAGGTACCTGTGGCAACAGGAAGCTAGTCTTGTTGGCCTATCAGCTCCTCTCCAGACCTCTGCCCATTCAGCATGCAAAACGCTATTTCTTCAAACTAGTTTCACTTTACAAACACGCCCACAAACACCAAAATGGCTTATTTACAAATATATATACATATCCACTGGCAATTTTGAGTACTAAAAAACGAATCAACTCAGAAGACACAAGAGCAATAGAAATCATTATTCTTGTGCTCATCTTGAAAGGGTTCTTAGATATGGCTGATACAGGAGATGTCAGAACAAACGTGTAGAAAAAAAAATCTGTGTAACACTATGGTGTTAATTGTACTCGGCATGCATGGGTGGCCAAACAGACACACTAGTAGCCCTTTCAGTGTTAGCAGGATCAGTGCTCTCTCACCTAATCTCCAGGATCTTCCCTTCGAGCAGAACCAGAGTGAGCCAGATCTGGTCACTTCTTCATTAACCAGAACGTTCAGAAATTCAGAAATTATCTGAGTTGTGAATGGCTCTCACAGAACACATCAAACTGTTTAATGAAGCATGAATTTCCTCTCCCTACTCCCTGTAAGACTTCTGTCTTACTTTCTGTCTCTTACATCACTGACGTTAACAGTAAATCAGCTGCACATCCGACAAACATCTTCAAAATTATACGTAAGAACGCAGCACACTGAATCCAGATAAATGCTTTTGGGGCAAACAGTCATCTCTCCTCATCCATTTAAAACTCTTGAATCTGCACATGGACTTCCACCGAGCCCTCTCCTATGTTATTTCAACAATCCTTTCCTTGTAATTTTGTTCTATGCTTATATCTTTAACGCCCTCTCTCAAAAAAGTGGCTATCAGTAAAAAAAAATTTCCCACAGGGAACATTACTTAAAAGTCTCAGATGGCACATGCAGTGCAATTCAACTCCCATCAGCATGAAGAAACATTTTCCTACCAGCTTCAGTGGGAGTTGGATTTGAACCATAAATCAGAAGATGCTCCATGCTAATGGTTATGTGGTGTGCTACAAACTACTCCAGAACATAAATCAATCATGTAGCAATTCTCATAA
Source organism: Pavo muticus (assembly GCA_016647715.1). Classification (NCBI taxonomy): domain Eukaryota; kingdom Metazoa; phylum Chordata; class Aves; order Galliformes; family Phasianidae; genus Pavo; species Pavo muticus. The sequence goes on along the minus strand of JACDJE010000039.1, from coordinate 4,439,365 downwards.
AGCCAGTTTGCTTGTGGTTTTACAGTACCTGAATCAGAAGAAAGAAAGACATGCCAGGTAGCAGTGACTTTAAATGTTTTGCCTTGTAGGCTAGAAATTAAATAATCTCCTTTCACAGGAGGAGGGTCTTAGTCTTACAGGGTAAGGAAAAAAGATTCAATATATGGATTTAATTCCTATACAAATCTTATTCAAAGACTGTATAACATAAAGCTAAACAGCAAGGGAATAACTGCCATCATCTGGCTGAATTTGGTAAAATTGAGTTAATTTGCACTTCTTTAGGGAGTCACTGTGTGTGAAATTAATCTAATTTAGATTGACCAGAAACTGAAAATGGAACGAAGGAGAAAAGCAATTAAAGACCTTTCCTAAACACAAAAATAGGAGTGCTTTAAATGCAGCAATACAGTTAAGGTACAGAACCCTTCATGCCGATACCACCACCGCTTCCTGCTCGAGGAAGAGAATAGCAGGCTGCATATCTGCACATCATCGTTATACCAGTATAACTCCATCCAAAAAAAACATCGGTAGAAGGTTTCTAACAACATCTGTAAATGAATGCATTTTCAAGATCGTATTTGCAGTTAAAATAGTTCACCATTCTGCACTTGGACCAGGCCTAGCAGATAAACATCTGCTGGAATGGCTCACTGTAATTTATTATACATGTGGCTTAACATTTACTTCAATGGCTTTTAGCACCTTCATGTTATTGTTACTGTGCTGCTCCAACTAGCAGTGGTTAATGTAAGATGCAGAAGTTCACATACCATATATTTATGAATAACTGGTTTCCAGAGATGTGGTAGTGATAACATTGTCATCGTACGATTCAGGGTAGCTTGCAGTAGGTCACATATCTGGAGAGGGTCCCACCTGAAAACATAACAAATCCAGATATTGTTCATCGTACTCAGAGGTTTACTTCAAGCTTTACTAACACGTGTGTGTGCTCTGACACAGAGTTAACAGCATCCATGCTCTTCCCAGGCTCACAGAAGTCATTCTTCTGCTCACAATGGCAAGGAAAATATTCCTGCTGTCTCCAAACTGTTCTGGCCACTGCTTCAGGTTAGATCTCAGGCACACTATCAAGGCAATCAAGGCAGTGACAACAAATTTTCATTGTCAATGCATAAGGTGTAACTGTTGGGTGGACAGCTTTTCCATTTGTCAGGTCTTCAACAAGCAGGTAATACCTTTCACCAGGGCATTAGCAGCTTGGCTCAAGCTTTTTTTTTCTTTTTCTAATTGAAAATCTCCAGCTTAAAAGGTGCAACATTGGAGCTCCTGCATGAACTATTTTATTGACATCGAAGGAGCTTAAAAAGAATTATTTTCCTACTGGTGACTACAGTCATATTATTTATAATAATTTAATTATATAAAATCACTTGCTAGGTGGGCCTGTTCAATATTTTGATAAATGCAGATATGGAAAATGAGATTGTACTGGCAGCACTGTTTCCTATGAAAAGGTATATGGCAGAAAACAAACCAACTTTCCAGTTTAAGAGCTAGAAAAGCTTTTTCCTACTAAAACTAATGGCAAAACCATAACTGATGGAAACAAATAGGTTCAGGAAATCTTAAAATCTACAGCACTAAATAAATGAAAAATTCCTTGGATCATGTATCTCCTTAAGTGAAATTAAGGCAAGAATTAAGAAATTCATTTTTAAATTTTATTGACTAGCCCTACAGTGCACAAGGATATATGAAAAGCTATAAAACCGGCTTTGATACATAAGGCAGACTAACTGAGATCCCTTCATTTTGAAAGTGTGAATAAAATGACTTACAGGATACCCAAAAATACACCCAGAAGCACACTCATACAGACACAACCACAGTGGTCTGAAGTCGCATCAGAGATAAAATTGGAGATCTATCTTTTTAAACCAAGTGTCCCCAGCCAGAAACCAATCTTCCTCCTGTTCTGCAAGCTGCATCTCATTCTAGGGTAGAAGGTTTTCAGGAGGGAAGACTGGTAAATAACAAAGAACTTTAAAGAAATGATGTTGTTAGATTTTACCCACAGTTTACATTTTTTAAATTACTCTAATGCTTCTCTGACTCTTCATACCTCCAAAGTGGCTTGGCTCTTGCATTTGTTACGCTTCATTGGCCAGCCACAACATCACACAGCACTCCAGCACCAAATACTTCTGCATTTTCTGCCAACTAAGCAAGTCAGTGTCTCCTACACTCTGCATTTGGTATTTAATAACAAACTTAAGGTTGGAAGAGCAAGCTCCATGGTCGAAAACAACAAAAAAATATATATACTTGCAAAGGGTATACTTCCGATGGCACAATGGTAATAACGTCGTATCTCATGTTTGCCTGCTCAGAAGCAGTGTAAATACAAGTTGGCAAACAGAAGCAGCCACGAGTAGAGAAAAGTATATTTAGGTGTACTCATAGGTGCTCCACAAGGTCCCACTCCAGGCTTTCTGTAGCTTATGGACCTATGTGAATTCAGCTGGGGGCTGCTGAAAACAAGTGCAGTTACTGGCTGAAGGACAGCAGGTGAAGAATATACATCCTGGCACGGACAGACAGGAACTTGGTTTGAACTGCACTGCCTGCCTGTGAGGTCTTCCAGCTAAACACACCCAGCACAACTTACAGCACTTCTGCCCTAACCAATATGGGCTTCAGAACAAGTCTGCCTGGGGAATTCTGCTAGAAAGCATACATGGAGGACTCGCCAGTCCGTTACTAGTATGAACTACTATGAATATTACTGCTAGAATTCTAGTACATATCTGCATTCCCAGAAAGACATAAGTATAAAAGAATTAGAAAGTATTATCTGAATTTGCTGGACAGCTTTAAAAGTACACTTAAAACTTTTAAGGAGTAGATAACCACCAACTCTTCACATTCAGATCATTATAACGGAGATTCCTTAAAAAAGACATTCTTCAGTGTTAGAATCCTTCTATTGACCTGCTTAAATTTTGCTTCCCAATTCCACTTCACATTCATTGCAGGCTTGAGGGAAAAAAAAAAAAACTTCCCTCCCAAAGAAATTATCTGTAGCACCTTTACCATAAAAGGATGCTGCTAAAAATGGCTGTCTCCAACAGGAAAATACAGCATCACACAACTCATTCTTTTGGAGATTTATTTGGAGTAATTTAATCAGTCTTTCCCTAATGATTGCACTTAATCACTTAACTTACATCACCTCATTTACGTTTTAAAAAACTACCAGAATTTTCTAGGTGAATAATTTATTTAAACACTTTGTTGTTGTTGTCTGTTAACTGTACTCTTGGAAAATGAATGTTTTGAAACAAAAGCACTAAATCACCACACGTATAGAAAAGAATGATCACAAAGTAGCTACACCTTGAACACTAATAAATCATAACACAAGGAACCAGATGAAATGCATGTCTAATGAATTAATTCAAAACTAAGGTTTTGCCTGCAACAGATTGGTAGCATTCAAAAGCTATAGTCTCCCTACTGTCTGACGTCCTGCATGGAATAAGTTTGGACTCCTCTGTTTAATCGTCTCTGGACCCTTTTGCTGAGATTTCTTCACAGATTCTTAATCCTCTTATTCAGCAAGGTCAAGACCATGGTCTAGATTTTGAAGTCCACAAGGCACATGCCACATTCAACACATACTTCCTTTTTGCTCGCAGTTGAGATGAAGGGATCTTGGGGACCAGACAGGGGGATGCCAGAATTCTTCAAAATAAAAACCTCTTCTAGAGCAGGAGACACTAGGGAGCAGCTGTTAAGAGGAGACCAAACTACCTGTGAATGTGACAACTTTCAAGACCTTTCACAAAGATTTTTTTTGAGTAGAGACTTCCTAATGTCTTTCCTTGGTAAGAATAGAATACCAAAGTTCTGAAAATACACTTTTACAGAAATTGCAAGTCCTACAAGAAACTCTTTAAAGCAAAGGCAAGGCCTTTCCAGGTGAATTAGAAGCCTAGAAGCCTTTGTGAAATCTGAAAATGTAAATTACGTAAGAGATATTTAAGTACATGGCTCTGACAGTGATGGAAATAGCTGGTGCAGACAGCATTACACTGGAGAGCCAGCCCTTAAAATCTTGGTAGGGGATGGATTGGGAACTAAAGACACAAATCAATACAGTTTCTACACAAAGAGAGAATTGTAAGAAAAGACACATAGTTCTTGTTCAAACTGTATATTTACTAGGCTAGACAGTAATCCCCAGCACCACCATTTAAGACCTTCATTTTCATGCGCACTATGTTCATACTTTTAACGAAATGCAAACATTAGGCACGGTTAGAAAAAATTAATGGAAGCTGAAATATATTGTTTGCTGTCAGCTCACTCTCACATTAGCATGCAATTGCTTCTCAAAACTGAGTCTATGGGTCAGAAAACAATCCTAAAACTATGTTTACACATAATGAACTACAGATTGGTTGCTCTTTCACCCCAAAGTATTGTTTTCTTTTAATAAAGTATGACACTGAAAAAGAAAATATGTAATCTTTTGCACCATAAAAGTTCACATTAACACACACTGCATATTCACACCAATAAAGATGAAGATAACTTACAGACATGGGTGTTTAGAATATGCCTATAAAGCATTGCTGTGCTTTTGGACTTAGCAAGGTTTCAGCAATTCTTTCTCCACTTCCCATAAATACTGTTTGCTGACTTGAAAAACGAATGAGAACTCATAAAATGGACAAAATACTTAAACCAGTATGGTTAGATTGGCTAGGTACAGGCATCAAATTGTTTACTACAATCAGGTCTAAGTAGTAAGCCTCACGAGTTCTCCAGATATATGTATTTTATTATAAATTCTTGGAAAAAAAAAAACAAAACTATAGCTTCTAACTACAAAAGAAGTACATACCTCTGAATAACCTTTCAGAAAAATATATTTTAAAATGAAAATTAAAAAGTAACTTATGATCTGTTAACACATTATCTTGCTTGAAGAAATAAACCTTTCTTCTCTTTTCCTCACAAGAAATGGAAGGAATTGAGAAAGGAATTACAGTCCCAAGTCTTACTTTCCTGGCATCTACCTATATCAGAAGTTAAGCATTATGTCAGTAAAGGTGAGAAAACTCCTATCTTAGTTCTCTCGTGACATCCAAAGCTACACTGCAGACACCACAGCATGTGTGTACTTTACTGGGCAATAGAAAACATGGATGACTCAGTTGCCTGTAAAATATACCAGACTGACATCCACACTCACTGAAGGTCTCTTCTCTGTGCAGAACAAGTGTAGTGAAGCAGCAATGCAAGCTGCTTCTCGAGCAGTGTTTCCAAACACTCCTTGGTTACATCCTGGAATGAAGAGGAGCAGCAGTTTCTCAGTAACCGAGAGTTACGTGGCTGAGAACAGCAATTCAGTTCTGCACTTGTGATGTCCTAACGCTAATAAGCAATCAGTAAGGAGGGGGAACAAGGAGAGCAGGAAAATGCAGCTACAAACACAAGATGCACTGCACCAGAAATCCTCACTGAAGTGTACATGTACCCTCCACCACACAGCATCGAGGGGTTCAAAATGAGATCTGACGTGCTGCCCTATGCAAAGCTGCACAAAGGGAGCAGTAAGAAGAATACTGCATGAAAACCCACAGACAAGCAGTACTTTTTTCTTGGACGTTCTTTAATAACTCGTGCAGAGGGCATTTAGAATCAAAAAATATCCACCAGATCATCTCTGGCATGATATATTCCATCAGCACTACCCAATTAAGTGCTTTGTTCTCTTTCTCATTATGACTCGCTTTGACCTTTCACTTTTTTTTCACTAATTCCTTTTTTAAATTCTGTGCCTCATTTTCATGAACGTTAGCGATCACAAGATACATTGAGAATGACAGGCAGTGACCATTACTGGGGGCTGTCGCGCTCAGGCTGCGATGCAGCAATCATCCGGAGGCTGGGACACCAGCACAGCACAAGAAGGTCACTCACATCCCTGTCCTTGCAGAGATCAGCACTTCCGAAAAACAGCCTCATAAATCAAGATCTAACATCCAGAGCATTTCGCAAGAAATCCTATATCTCTTCCAGCAACAGCCATGAAATTTTCATATCAGAGAATAAATGTCATTAAAAGGAGTACGCTGTTAGACATGACGGCACGTGTTGAGGCTGTGAAAGTAGGGGGAAAACACCCAGCCCCCTAACAACACAAAGACCAGTGAAAGACACAAAGACAGACAGAGACGGTCTGAAGTGGCACAAAGAGATCTGATCACTAATCAGAGACAGAACTCCTCCGAGAGTCACAACCGTCTCTGCAGGCTCTGAGAGACAGAATTAAATTGGCTTAGTACTATATTCAAAAGTGAATTTAATTAGCTGACATTAAGCAGGATAAGTTTGCGGTACCATGTTGCTCTGACAAGCCGTCTCCAGAAGGGTAAGTGGAAGGTAAAGTCGTATTTTTCAAGATGAGATCACAGACGTGCACCTACAGTGTAACAGAGTGTCTGCTGAGGGCGGCTCAGAGCTCACAACGGGCACATCACTCTGCACAGCAAAGGATGGTCTGTGATAAGAGGAGCCAGAAGCACCAATTCTGCGCATTTATTCTTGCAGATGTGCATTGCACCTCTTTCTGATGTTGCCCCATCCATGAAGACAGCCTCAGCACAACCTCTGCCACCTCCTCCCAGCTAGACCTGTCCCCAGTGTGCAGTGTAGCAGATGTCATTTCTTTCTGTCTGCACCCTTGGCTGGGCAGCCAGGGCTGCTTTCTGCTGGCAGCCTGCTGTGGTCCACCCAGCACCAGCGGGGAGCCAAGGAGAGGATGGTGCAGGCAGAAGCTGTGACTGTGATCTAGAGACAGAATGTGACAACTGGAGAGTCAGGATAAACCCAAATCAGGTGTTTCCCTGAGGAAGACTTGGAGGAAATGGAACAACACATTCCAAAGCAAAAGCTTAATGCATGTGAAAATTAATAAGACTCCCCTTTGCATGTGTCCTTCTGCTTGATGATGAACTTTGTTCTGGTGAAAAGTGTCTTGCTGTCAGTGCTAGAAATCCTGATGGAAATCCAGCTGATGTGCAAAGCAGGCACATGCTCACCCCAGGCTGTGACTGTGGACACTACTACCTACATCACTCAGGTTCGTGCCCCAGCCCTGGAATTAGCACCAAGCCAGACTTAACAGGCAAGACAGAGAGGCTTTGCCCATCCCATTAGCAGCAATCCCTAGGGAGTTGCTGCTCCATTACATGCCTCAACTGCACAGTAATGTAAGCTCTCAATTTAAGCCAGGAGTGCCCTTCCTCACCATATCCATATTTAGGTTGCGCGACTCTGCATAGCCACAAGCAGGTTTCAAGAGTAAGCTCTGTGTTCTGCACACCCTTCCTTGGCACCCCATGCATAAGGCTGCTTTACTGGCTTATGCTGAAAAACCCTCCTGCATACCCAGCCAACTCCCCTGCCATATCTGGACCAATAAATCTATTGCGCCCAACTCCATCCCTGTCCCGGTGTGATCTACCAGCAGAGGCAAAACAGAGAGTAGCAGCTGGCAGGCAGGGATGAAATTAGGCAGGGGATAGAGACCCAAGTTCTATGAACCATTGAATCTCTCTTTTTGTTTTTTCATATAGAAAACAATCATGCTGCTTTTCAGCTACACTGAGCACCACAAATACAAATATTACTTGTTACTTATATACATCACTTATTATTATGTATATAAGAATTGCCTTCAACTAAACCCAGCTACAAACGGAGGACATATGATTTCATAGTATTAATTCTTAATTATTTCACTCTCTGCAGGAAACTCAAGTCCACAGCTGAGTGTGAATAAAGACATGAGATCTTTATGATATGAAAAGCAAAACAATGGCCTGACATGACCTAACTAAAGCACAGGATACTACCTCCCCAGGGCAGAAATCTCCATACTCCAAAACTTCCTTCCAAGTGTTCTGAATACATTAGTAGACAAAGAAACATGAAATTCACTTTTGCAAGGCAACAACATTTTTTAAAATAGCAGCGTCTAACATTATTCCATAGATCTTAAAAAAAAATCCACGTGCTTTAAGTCAGAAGGGGCCTTTAAACTTCAGAATGAAACAAATTTAAGCCTGAATCACAACACAAAGATACATGTAATAAACTCTAAATATGTCAAAAGCTTCACTGGAGCAAGGTTTGCTGAAAGTCTAGCATAGGGCTTATGGCTCACACAGTGTCACAAGGCTGACCTCTATGTAACATCTGGTGCTGGGAGTGCTTCCTTATGTGGATGGAGGAATGGACTCAGCTCTCAGCTGCCTTGAGTTTTAGATCTGACACTGGAGGGCATCTCACCACCTGTCTTTGATTCCCATGATAATATTTCTTACCGCTCCTAATCTTGTCAGATACTTACACTGTAAGTAGGGCGTGCCTTAAGATGCAAGTCTAGGAAGCCTACATCTTCACAGAAACCTTCAGATATTATCATGGAGAAAATAATAAATCGTTTGTATCTCACAGTTCCAACATTTTACCATTTTTACAGAGCTTCCTATTCAGCAAGTATTCTCAAAGGAATACATTCTGTCTTCCTCCCGAGATGTCTTTTGTAGCCTTGTTTCCTCAGTAAAAGAGATCCGCAACCACACTGTGTGTAATGGCATGCCTGTACCTGTCTCTTCCCTACCAATTTCTCTAAAGAGATTTAACAGATGTAGCAAGCTTAAAGGTACCAAGTTGCCAGAAGTTCCTTCCAATCCCAATTTGTGCTTGAACAGACAAGAGGGGGCCCATCAGCATCCTCAAGGGAAAAACAGCAGTGCTAACTGGTAAAACACCACAGAATCCGTAGAGTAAATAGGCATGTGGAGATGCAACACTGCTAAAAGCTGAAGTCCACACCTAACCACCCCTAACAAAAGGTGGGAAGGAAGCAGGTCTGGGCACTGCAACACACAGATTGACAGCTCACCTATGGCTGTGGATCGCAGAGCTCTAACTGGCTCTTCACCAGGCACATCTGCTGCCACCTCAACAGCAGCCGCTTCATAACCACCCAGCCCCCACACCTCCTGCTGGGTCCCCCAAGGTAGGGCACTGACAAATAAGATCCCTTGAATCTGTTATTCCAGCACAGCCACAACAAACTGCTGCTGCAGGCACCAGTTTGTTTCCTACAAACATTTCACATACTACATATTTGTGTGTAAAATTATATTAAGACATTTATAGACATTGTTGAGATTTCAAAATATTATCAGCATAATGAAAAAAACACGAGAAAACTTCTAAAGTAATTTATTATTATTTCCCATGCTTGATAAAGAAAAATTATTGCATCAATTTATCTATTTTATACTATCAAAAACACGTTTGAAAAGCAGTCACTGCTAGTTCCTAGTATCCTGTTCCCAGTTTTGCACTTTTAGCAACTAAGAGTTTCATCTGTTGGTGGAGGGAAGATTTTGAATGGCTAGAAGTGCGTGCAACTACAAGAAATGGCTTGTAGTTGAAAGACAGATGACAGCATTATGGAGTGAGTAACAGGAATATTTTAGAAAAAATTTAGACTTCTTTCTATTGATATAATATGGACAACAGATGGGTTTTTAAATGCAACTCTTGGTACAACTTTGCATGTGAGAAGGAAAATAATTTGGAATTCGTGAGAACAGGAGCAGATTGTTCTGTGGATCCAGTTGGTGTCATTCCTCAGCCTTAAACTCTCCTGCAAAACACTGTAAGCAGAACAGCAGGAGTCCCAAAATTTCCCACCCTGGCTTCAGCTCATTAAGCTGTTTCTATTCACAATGTACTCCTATATTAAAGAGCATGTGCAGGACCCAGGAATTTCACTACAACTTAGAAATCTGCCTGGAATTTAAGTTGCAGTTGAAGGTTTTGTGAAGCAAGCACGACGTACACCTGGCAGATATTTGGCCCAAGGTGGGCTCCCCTTTTCACTGGGTCTGTATGCCAAGTTTTCCGCCCATCACAAGATTCTCTGCATTTGCTAGGCAGCTCTCAATGAGGTGTCAGGGAAGGATAGGTGCAGCGGCACGCAGGAGGCATCCCAGCAATAAGGACTGCTGGGCAGGAGATGAGAGGAGCAGAAAGGACTGCCAGCGGGCAGCACATCCTCCTGAATGTGCCAGAAGGGCCACTGGCAAAACAGAAGTAAGTAAAGTGGGAAGTATCACGAGCACAAGTTTAATTATTTAAATCACCTAAATTAGCGCATTCCTCCCTGCTGCCTTCACAGCCCCAATCCTGTGGCATCACCCGCTCACAGCAGCTGGGGGCAGAGCTGTGAAAGGCTGCAAAGTCGGGAATGAAGCAGGGATGAGTAATGTTTCCCAGACAGGTCTATCAGTGAGGTGCATGTGTTGTTGATGAAGGAACTTAGCAGAGGCTAACTTTGAAGCACTCCTCACCGCAGCCAGCTCTGATTCCCAAACTGATATTCATAGAGCTCTGCTACAACATCCCAACCAGGGCAGAAGCCAAGGTAACTGCGCTGTCCTTTGGCACAGAGGAACAGGTCACAACACTGAGGCTGGAGGGGACCTCTGGAGGTCACCTGCTCCCATTCCCTGCATCTTGATGGCTACTCAGGACTGTACCATCATCTGCTATGAATTGACATGGCTCTGGGGCTGCCTGTGATGTCTTCCTGACCCATATGAGCCACAGATGCCATACAGTCTTCCAGGCAAGGCCTATGAGAATCCTTAGGGCCTTCCTCCTGCAGGAAGCATTGCTGTGCCCTACAGATCCACATTTTCTAGGGTTCCCACTTGCTATCTTATACCAGACTTTACTCAGTTCAGTTACTCACCAAATTGCCTAGATACTTCAAAATGCATATTTCACAAAGTTGAAAAAAGCCAGGGTAAAACCAGGGCATTCTGCTTTGCCCGTATTAATTCTTACCACAGCAGAAATATCTTTTCCCTGTACTTTTCAATGCTGCTGTTTACTCTAACACTCAACACAATACAATATTTTAAATTACAAACATCCACCTTGAATTTTAGTAGTTTGTTTGGGAGGACAAAACGTATCCCTTCTTCTACTAAACAGGGCATTTAACATTTGGACTCAGATCTACACAAGTTGCCCTCCTCAGCATCGTAGACTCTGACTCTGCCTTAGCCTGGCTGTTTTCACTTCCAAGCAAAGGAGACAGAAATGGGCCCCGAAGCTGCACGTAGCCTGACTGCTGTATGATCTTCAACAGCAGTGTACTCATAGTAAGTAGTGCAATAATCGATCGCTAAGAGAATGGCCACTTAAAAGCACACCAAAAAAACCTAAAAGGTTCAAGTCTTGGCAGTTGGTGTTAGTACAAAGCACCTACTGGCTCTGTATGGATCAAAAGCAGAATACAGCCTCTGCCTACGTGACATCTCAGTCAGGTGAGGAAGTGTTACCGACATAAAGAGAATATTGCGCAATGAGGGTATTTTTGTGCACAACTCATATTTATGAATTTAACTCACATGAAAAGCAGTGTAAGGTGGTGTGAACCTTACCCCAAGCCCATGAGCTGTGTACCAGAACCAGGAACTGAATCTGTGGGCATCAAGCCCCTCCCATCCAGCTAGTCACTAGACCATGTTTCCTTAGGTACAGTATTACATACAGTAACTACATCACAGCAGCTGTACACTGCTGAGTTCTCTGATCAACACCTGATGGACAGTAAAATATGCCAAAATAAAATAAAACATACATTCTATGCATAGGGCTGTCATCTCTAGTGTCATTATAAAGTGTTCAAGTTCCAAGTGCAAATATAAGAATTAAAAGTAGTTTTACAGGTGAAACGAAACACGCATTGAAGCATGGAGTGTCATTCTAGTTTTCAGATTATCTTAAAACAATAGTTTCATTTCAAATCTACACCTCAGCGGAAATGAAAAAATTCCCTTTCTCACTGCAGCAGCCAGGCATCTTACTGTAGCATGCTAGCAAAACCAACTAGCTGCAGAATGAATTGAATCGGCACCACCACGGCAGAAAAGATTTTAATCGACAAGTGCCGCACTGTGGAAAGCAACTGCTCAAGCAAGCATGCTCCATGCAGATAAACCAAATCTTCACGCTGCACTTAGAAAAACAAATTCCATTCACAAAGCAAAGCCCAGCTATAAACATCTCCAAGGTTTGGGAAGGTTCAAAGCCAGGGTCAGCTGAGGTGAAGAAAGAGAACATACGCATTTCTGGATAGTGAGACAAGCTCTCTGGAACACAAACGTGTGTTGTGCTTGTGCTTCCAAAGAAATGCGTACCATGGGAATAGCAGTGCAGCTTTGCACTCACCTCAGCAGGAGCGACAGTGCATTCAGCCCACCTCTGTGGCCACTCTCATCTGGGACTGCATAAAAGCTTTTATTTCTCATTCCACAAAGAGCAGAAGCATTATGAACTGCAATCTGACTGTGCCACAGCTGTTACATGTTCACACAAGACAAGTGGCAGGGTTGAGAACAATTATAGGAACAACACTAATGCTCTCCAGTGAAATGCACACTAAAACCCGTTGCTGCAATGAGGAGCTCTATCCCTGTACCTCTGATGTTATGTTATTCAGTGTTACCTACAGGATGATTCCCCCCTTCCCCCTGCACAGAAGTTGTGGGGATGTGAAGTGTTTGTGTTTCAGCAACAAAATCTGGAGAAAGCATGTCCATTGCCTGGCTCCTCAGATCATACCAGGGACCACAGAGTACCACAATTAAGAGAAAGTAAGCCTGCAATAATGACATTTTAGTACAACGCTCCCATCTTAATCTGTTCAGACCAAATTTTGTTTTTAATTTATCAGCCTTACTGTTCTTACTTTTTATTTTTTTTTCTAGAAGAACTGCTTCAGTCTGCTAGGAGAATTCTTCTTGCAGATGGCTTGGTAATGACATACAAACAGAGCATTAAATAGGAAAAATGCAACACACGATGTATTTCTCCTTTACATATTTAATCCTATTTTGCACCTAGCCACTTTCATGCTGAGCATCTCAAGTTCTGAGTAATTAGTGTAAATTAAATTTCACTTTTCTTTTTTTTTTAAGCTGACAGAAATAGTGAAGCTGAATTGGTAATTATTTCAAGTTTTGCTGCAATATGATAACAACTTGATAACCTGGGGATACTTTACGGGGTTGAATGGACAAGATAACACTGGCTTTTAAGAGAGGCAAGGAAAATGAGACAATTGCGCACAATTCCCAGGGCGAGAAATCTCTGCAGAGCATTCTGACCCAGACTCTTAACCTCTGACAATCGTTTCAAGGACCCCAGGATGTGGGAGCTGCTCCTCAACAAGCCAATCTCTGCGCACACACAGACACCCCACCACACTCATACACAGCAGCTCTACTCATGGTATTTTCTTTCACGCGGCAGCCACCTGTTTGCCCTGCTTTGCTCATTCAGGTTGCCCTGATCTCAACAGAAGCTCCAGGAGAAACCAAGGGCAGCCCCTCCTGTGCTGCCCACACCCCACACCATGGCCATAGAGCAGTCCTCACTTCTCACCAAAGCGCAAGGGAAGGTCCCACAAAGGACACTTCAATCCTCCTAATTAGTCACACCATAAAATGGCGACCTTGCTACTATTGACAGCGTGCAAAAAAAATGCCAATAATTTAATTTGATGCCTCTACATAACGTTCACCTGCATTAAGGAAATCACAGATTTGCAGAAAGGACATTACTAGTAGCCAAAAAATATTATGGAGTAAAAAGTAAAGAGTACTGGAGTCAAAACAACTAGAAATCATTTGATGAACTTTATATTTAGTTAACAATCATGCAAATTCAGGAAAGGGTCCTTCTCCACCTACCAGATGTTGGAGTCCTTCTGTGGCACTACTTCTACACTTGGCTCTACTGTTCTCCTAGTAATGCACAACTATACAAAACCAAGCCAATTCAATACGACAAATTAAAATTATTTTAAGACTGAAACTTTTCTTCAGTTTTCCTAAAAAGCAAGTTTCGTCTGAGGGGTGCTGCACTGCATTTGTTTAGAAAATAAGGACATAATGAGAGCAACACAATCCCCTTCCTTATAATGCTTTTTCAACATCTTTGTCCATGACCTGAGTGGCCTTCTGTGTGAGAAAATCCGTGTTGAGAAAATCCAGGCTTGTTCATCCCTTGTTCTCCAAGTTCAGAGCGCTAGCAATGGCACTAGTTACAGGAGCAACTTGCAGACATAACTGTTTCTTCTTGTAACATCTCTGCTACTATCTGCAGGGACACATAATCAACCACCATGTTCGTAAGCACATATGGTAGCAGAGAAATGAAAACCATAAATATCAGCACTTATTTTTGCTTATTTGTTACTAATATTAATAAAATCTCAAAATACAGCAGTTAGCAGCCCCTCTCTACACTTCACAGTAATTTTATCCATGTATGAAAAAAATACAGAAACATTTGCTCAATGTGAGAAGGACAATTTGAAAAGAAATTCATGAACATTAAATCATTCCTTTTCCAAACTGCTATCTTTCCCATCGCCTTCCTAAAGGGCTATTACTCTCAGTGCTTTATTTCCCAATATTGCTATTTGATTTTTGTATCCATGTCACCAAAGGAAAAGGTTATCCCAGGCTTAACATCTCAGTACAGCTTTTAAGATCAAAACTGAATAACAGCAGAGAAAATTGTCAAGGAAAAATTATGAAAGAGAGATTTGACTGAAAATCAATTGCTTTGATTCTAATGCATTCATAGAACCACTTGCTTCCCCTTTTCCATAAACTGGTTGTAAAATCTCTTGAGACAGAGGACTACTGTAGTGCATACATGCCTAATGACCCTATAGGGGCATATTTAAAAGAAGAAAGGAGGTTTATATAACAGTTTATAGGGGCTATCACAGCTCATCAAGTTATTATCTTTTAGATATGAAATCAGTCTAATTTATGAGACTTTTCACATTTATTATTCTACACTGCTTTTCCAGAGGAAAAACAACAGGAAGGGGGGCAGAATTTGGCAGGCACAGATACAAAATCCTCCAAGGACTGCACACGGCTGAGCAAATTCACCCTTCTGTCTGTTAAATATTCCCATCTCAAGACTTTGTTTCAAGACACATTCTCATAATGAATAGCTGTAACTTGTCTGTAAGGCTGAGAGTAACAACACACAGTATTTAATTTCCAAACCCAGTCATATCCTATCCTGCAGAAAGCTGAATGCTGTTATTTCTTCGCACATCTTGCTTTTCCCTGCTTGCAAGCATCTTGCCATGCATGATTCATGTTACATAACTCCAGCTTGTTAAAAACAACCGTTACTTTGCTAGGTAGCGCGATAGATGAATGAGGTAAATTCAGAACTTGTTTATTACAGAGTGCAGACTAAAGCTGCTCTCTAATAATATGCCTCTGCAACATTAACCAAATAAATAAGCAACCGCACCAGAACTGTTTACATTCAAAGTTAATTCAATCTTGCAAATGCAGGACGCTGTATTTTAGACTAATCAGCATCTCGTCTCACACCACAGTATGCAAACTCACTGGTGCATATATACTTTGTTTTTACAAGTGACCCCCCAGCACCCCATTCATTAGAGGATAACAGCTGAATATTGAACCAATTAAGTCTCTTGTACGAACTCTGCAGTGCTTTAATTTTTTTGGGCTGCCTTTGATGAGACAAAATGCTCTGCCCTTAGCCAGCTGCAAAAGGCTCGTGTTTCTCAACAACTCTTCTTACTCATATCCCTATTTTAGTTACGAGCATAAAGCCACAGCTAAAGAGGGTTAAGCAGGCTTCCTGCCGATGCTCTGCAAGAAGCGAGCCTCCCTGCTCCACCAGGGCACAGCAGTCTCTTCAGCCATTCATGTTCAGCATTACTCAGCAATATCAGGGCCACATTCCAGGATCCCTGCACGCCCACCTGGGAGCGTGTCCTCTATATTATGCAAGTGATGTGCCTCCCCATGGCAACTCATCGCCTGACCATCCTGCTCCTTCCAGCCAAGGCGCATCCAGTGACAAGCTCTGTGCAGTGAGCCATTGCAACACGACTGGATTCTCTTCTCCAGGGGAAAATCACTTCATAAGCTGCCCCACACCTGGCACCAGCGCAAAGGTGACAGCAAGCAGCTGGCAGCCCCAGCACAGGGCGGGCACGGCACACAGCTGTGCGACCTGGAAGTGGGTCTGAGCATGCCGCACCACAGGGGAAGGGAGGGAGAAAAGGCAGCGCTGCTCAGTGCAGGAAGACGGGGAGGCCATGAGTGTTTCCTGTTGTGCAGCTGAAACAAGCAAAGACGTCATTGCACTCACACTCCCTCAGGGTGTCAGCAGATTGAGGGCCAAAGTTCAGACGTTTCCAACGTGCGGCAAGGAGGGAGATTTTGGAGAAACCAGCAGCGGCTTCTCTGCGCTTGCACAGCAAAACAGATGAGCAGCTTGTTACCAGGCTCAGCTGCAAAGCATCCTATGTGACTAGAAACAATATTTGCTCAGAAGCCATGCTGCTCTGGTTTTTCTTGTTCAGCTCGTGTAAGGAATATTACTGCAGTGTGGGGATGCACTCGGCTCTTGCTGCAGCCCATACTTCTGCTAGCATCTGGAAATGAAGCCTTACACATTTCTGGATCCCGTGGAGTAAAACATGTTTTCTGTATGCATTTAGGGAAAAACTGGAGTGCAAAACTACAGGATCCCCTTGTTGGAGATGGCTGACAACCCAGCAAAGTGAATGCAGATGCTTCTATTTAATTTCCCTCCTGCCTTTCTGAAGCAAATAAGAGCACAACGTACGGAAGTCTGCGAAGGTGCAGAAGCTGTGCCATAGCACACGGCCACTGAGCATTCGGTAACTCCTCCTCTGACCCTAACTAAATCATTAGCACATTATCAGGCAGGTAGAGGGAGAGGCCAGCTTTCAGCCCTACCTACTGCTACTACCTTCTTAAACAAAACACTGCAAAGCCTTTTTGATGGAAAGCATCATTAGGGATTCATACTAGAGCACTGGGAGGTCTCTGTGTCCACTGCTGGACAGCCATTCAGAGCAGCCACAGGAAGCAGTGTGGCTGCAGCTGGTTCTCACTTCGGGCAGGGCGATGGATGCACCCAAGGCACACTCTTACCAGCAGCACAAACTCTAAAACCATCTTCCTTAGTGTCTCAACAACACATCAAAATATAGTGATAAAACCATTCACTCACAGTGAGAATGTCCCAGCAACATATGCTGGGCACTGGGACATCAGACCTCCCTCTGCATGCTGAGACAGACTGGGCAGCAGTGCTCCAGTTGACACAAGCTAATTTTCGAATAGCGGCACATAATTCAGTGTACCTCAATGGAAAACATCACATGGAGTTTGGAAAACACTCATCCCGATCCTCATCTCATACTACCATCCCCATCTGAAGAGGTTTTTTGCTGTTTGTGCAGTAGCACCCTATGGCCACACCGGCAACTGAAGCCAGCCTTTTAGCCTCAGTAAAACAGAGTACTTAAGTTGAAAATAGGGAACCACCAGCCTGTATCTCAGAGTTATATTAAATCATATCTGTTGCTGGACACATAT
Organism: Pavo muticus; assembly: GCA_016647715.1. Classification (NCBI taxonomy): domain Eukaryota; kingdom Metazoa; phylum Chordata; class Aves; order Galliformes; family Phasianidae; genus Pavo; species Pavo muticus. The sequence goes on along the minus strand of JACDJE010000039.1, from coordinate 4,421,807 downwards.
AACACCACTGGATTACTAGCTGCTCGTTTTTCTAAAATAAGGTCAAAGATAACATTTTTACAATCAAACTTTTCAACTAAACATTTTGGAAATGCTTTTAAAAATATATCCTTCTACAAGGATATGAACTGCTTTATTTTCTATCCTCTGCTTCAGAGTCAAGTTGTTCAGAGACAGCTCGACTGTGGAATCTTGAAGATTCATTGCCCAGATAGCATAAAGAAACTTCTACTGCTGCTTGTTCTGACGTTAACTAGAGACTTAATCCTGAAGTTTGTCAGTGTGACATTATTATACATACGTGAACACCTATATATGCCATATACTGTCTGTTTAGCAACAGAATACAGAAAGCAATAGCAGCGTTTTTATACACTCATCCACATGCCAAAAGCTAGTCTTCAGGTAATCACATCTTCCCGCTCCATTAGTTGAGGAAAGGTATATGCCATCTTTACCATGGTTTGACATGAGAAAGTTCCATCTCATCTAGACAATACACTTCTTACCAAATTATGACCAAAATATTTTTAGAAGAGCTGTATCTATTGTGGTTTTTTATTTAAACTTCAAAACGTAAAGCAAACGGACTCATGCAAACCAAACTGGTGTCACTGTTGGTGCCCTTTTACACTGATGAAAATGCGTGCTTTTTCACTTCACAACAGAAATTGGTTGTGGTAAATATAAATATATATGGAAAACAACTCTTAAAGTTGGCTACCTACAAAATATTTAACACCTTTGCAGATCCACACAAATTCAATTATACTTTTACCCTTTACAACCCATCTGTGTAATACTTAGAACAAAACCACTATAGTGTATCACTAGGGAATTTAAACTACTTACAAGGGTTTTAATAATTCTTTTGCTTCCACTTGAAACAATGTCTGAGAGGTGCAAATGGAAAAGCCATTATCTTGAGATTTTTTGTTGAACTGTCTCATTATTAAGGGAATTCTCTCAAGCAGTCCTATAAACAGATCATTCAAATAACTTGTGCTGCTTTATGAGGAAAACAAGGCAAATGAAGATGACAATATCCAAACTGCCCAACATCAGCAGGAAATCATTTACCTTAAAACACATATGACAGAGAACACAGAAGTGTGGAGCTTTTTATCACCATGTTTGGAACCCAGTCTAGATGTGGCACCACGAGTGACTGCCCCTGTGAAAAGACACAATCCAACCACGTGTAAAGCCAGGGCCGTCAGGAAGTACTCAAATGTCCCCCGGTCTCTCTTGCCATGTACCTCAGCACACTTCCACATAGAAGGCCACATGTTCACATGGAAAAAAACAATGCATTGCAAAGAAAAATACTGCTGTGAGATAAGGCTTGGGTTTAGTATGAAAACATAAACCTTGTCTTTCAAATGGGATGATCCCATTCACTTAAGGTATGCATTACTGTCTACAGGCAGATGATGTGTATATGTGTTTTCCATGTACACACACACACTCATGTATATATACACGCATACACACGAATAAAAGAAAGTGATTTGGCTGAATGGAACCAAACCCCTGTGAATGTAGCTATCTTTACATACAAGGATCAAATTAAGGAGACTCACTAGACAGAACAAACTACATTTTGGAAGCTGAGCAGGGAAAAGACAAGCAATCATTTTGAGGCTTGCTCAAGTATTTATATTTTATTTCAAACCTCTAATCATGACAAAACAGATCTGAAAACCATGCTTGAGAACCTGCAGTTTTCAACAATAGGTAACCTAATTTCAAGAAACCAAAAGCAATTGCAAAAATATTTATTGAAATTGCTTTCATGGAAACAATGAGAAAACACTATAAAAATGTTAAAAATATTAAATCAACTTGACTGCTGCTGTATCTCATGAATTCAACAAGATCCTAGGCAACAATAATATTTAGAATAAATATTTTCCTTATGGGAATAGCATTTTCCCTCAAATTGACCAGATGATATCAATTAAAAAACACAACACAAAGATTAGATACAGAAAACCCATCTACTGACTTAAAAACAAAACCATACTCCAGTGAGTACAACGCTTGTTTAAGACGACATCTACTTTTCTTTTCGAAGATCATCTTTCATGGGCTATTTTCCCTTAAAATTTTGAACTGATTTCACTTTTGACAAAAATGTGCCCATTAACACTTGAGAATACAACCACTGCGCTGCAAAATACTGCACCACGTGTACACAAACACGAACATTAATATATCAAAGATAAATCCAACACTGATTTCAAAATTAAGCCTACTTCAAAAAAAAGGGAGACAAGGAAATAAATAAAAACCAGTCATACAAAAATACAGTAACTTTCTATGTAAAGACACCACCTGTTCCAAAAACAGACAACAACAACAACAACAACAACAACAACAACAAAAAAAAAAACATGCTGCAGCAAGCCACAGGAGCTACTTGAAAAGCCCTTGCAGCGGAGCCAGAAGCTGTACTGAGCAGTTCTGGGGGCTGTGGAAAGCCGTACTAGCCATTGCAAGAAGGAGGCAGCCCATGAGGTGCTGTGTGGGACCTTACCAGTCCTCCCACCACATTCTGGGAGGGCAGCTTGCACTATGGGAGCCTAGGACTGGACCCTGATGATGCAAGGCAGACACTAGCACTGAAAACAACTGTCAGTTACCTGAGGTTATGGGGTTTTGCTACATCTGTTTCACGGGGAGGTATGATTCCTCTCCAGAGCTACAGACATTGAACACTGAATTTACCTAACTCCCTCATAGACTGTCCCTCTGCTGATGCTTCCTCCTGCTCTTTTACTATGAAGTCTCCTGTCTTGACTCAGACGTAGTTTACAGAACACAGGACCGGACATCCTCATATGTCTACTACTCCAAAGGCTCATTAAATACAGGTGCTGCTACTCCACACCAGGTGCTTGTTCACAGTTGTGTGCCTTGCAGCAAATCACATATAAGTTTTCCAGCCACTTGGGCAAAGAGGCAGTCAGGAGAGAGACAGATCAAAGAAGTAGTAAGGGGTGCACTGTTATGGTTAGGGAGGCCAATTAAAGCATGCATCCCTTTCCCTTCAGCTGGCAAAGTCTCAGGTACTTGGGATTGCACAGTAAGTTTACTTCTACATATTCTATTATTATTCATCAGGCATGGTTAAAAAGATACCCTACCTTTCTAGCCATTGGTTGCAACAGCACACCAACTACAGGCTTCAGGGCATGGTTTGAGTTCCTCAGACCATGCTTTCACTCTCCATCACCTCCACATAACAAACAATGGAATTACAGAACCCTGGGCAATTAGGAGACCATACCTGGATTAGAGGGAATTCATGAGCCAACATATTATCATAGCTCTAATTAATAAAATAGTAAACTCTACAATTACAGTGGGTTGTACACATACCTCAGGGTATGCAGTAAGGCACAAATTTAGAAATGGAACACTTCCAACAGCCAACAACAACTTAAACAGGCATGGATCCTTATCAAACAATTAGGTTACTCAAGAACTACTCCAATAACTGGCCCCTTTTGCCCAAGGTTATACGTTTTAAAATCGTGTCATAAGCTTTGGTTGATACAGGTTTTTTCCTATTTATTTTTTATTTTCATTGAAACACATAAAAAAAAAAAGTTCACCTCCCCTTTAATCAACCCAACAGGTACAAGGCTCTTTTAAAATTGCGTTTAAAAGTGTGAAAGTGCAAAGAAAAGCCCAAAGATCGGTGTTAAGCAAATGCAGCTCGGCACTGCTGTGCTACTGAGTTTCACATGGAAGACAAAATACATAGGACAGATCAGTTATACCGCAATCCTATTATAAACACTGTTTTCTTATGTGTTTGTTTGTTTTTTTTTTTTAATGCTGAACGATACAAGCAGGAAAAAAAAAAAAAAGAAAAAACCAACAAGAAAAGACAAACAAAAAAGCCTCGGCAATAACGCCATTTCGAACAAGAAGGTATGAGACCACATTAAAAAAAATGGCAGCATGCACAAACTGAGATGAAATACAGATTTCTCAAATCTTCTTAACAAGCAGTTCCAGAACCAAGTGATGAGGCTTCACTGATCAAGCAAGCATACAAGATAGGTAGGGTAAAGTACAGAACTGCATTTCTTTGGCCAAGAGAAACATGGGTATAACCCCACCACTCAAGTTATGTAATGAAATTGGGAAGTATAGCTGTTTTCTAGTACGTAAGTCTGTAAATAGCCACAAAACCTATTTATTATACTCTTGGTTTGCCAGACAGCCACTTGACAGAGAAGGAGTCTGTCCAAAATTGGTTTAATTTATTCCCTTGCTTGCTAGTTAAGTGGGCTGAACTACTGAGCAGGATCAAATGATACTGCAACTGAAATAAATCAAAACAGTGCACAAACAAAGGTATAGAAAATGATCTGCAAGCATTAGCAAAATAAGAAGGTGTTCCTCATTGTATTCTGAGAGTAATTCTTTTGTGGAGGAATCAATGCAAATCAGAGGATGATACCACCAAAGCCATGATGGTGATTTTTAATGAATCTTAGTTATTCATCAAAACAAGCATTTACAGTTTGACAGGGACTTTAAAGCTGAAATACTAATATTTTTTAGGTTGAGGACTTAATGTTAGAAGGAGACTTGATCTGACTAAAATAACTTCTTGAAGACAATTATAATCCACTCCCAGTCATACTCAAACCTCCCCTTAACATATTATTAAACTTCCCCTCCAGGCTTTCATTCATTGTACATCCAGAAAGTCTGTCTATTTAGTACCCTCCTCACTTTCTTCTTTAATTACTACGGTAGTGTGTGAGAGAGAAAGTAAATTATAAGGTTTCACTCCATTTGTGGAAAATATGCTGCACTGAAGTTTAGGAGAGGTGTGTGTAAAGGAACTCCACTGTCCCATGTGTCTTTCTCTTGCCTTCCACATAGAGGGTGATTGGAGAGCAAGGGAAGGAAAATCAGAGCATATCTACAGAAAGCTACTTCACCATTACTATGAAAGAACAAGCAAGACCCAAGATGCACCACTTTACAGCATCACATAGAGGACACAGACCAAAACTAAAGCAGAAGTTCCTCTCCTTACACAGTTACCTCTACAAGTGAATGCATCCAGACTAACTTTCCATCGTGGAAGACAAGGGAAACTGAAATATGTACAACCCAGAAGCAAAACAAACATTAACATGATGCTGTATGTTGACTTTGCTCCAAAAGAGAGGTTTTGGAGGGCCCGATATACGCTCATTTCCTTCCCTATTACTCTCTCACCTCTCTGCTGCGCTTGTTCATAAGAGTACTACAGAAAGTGATGAATATTTGCCTACAAAGAGACCATTAACCGACTTAATGGAATCAGGGTGGCAATCCTGCCCATGGCAGGGAGGTTGGAACTAGATGATCTTTAAGGTCCCTTCCAACCTAAGCCATTTTATGATTCTATTATTCTATCTGACAACAGTTTTCAACTATTAATGAGCTGAGCTAAAAACAAAGCAGAGAATATTAATGTTCTTTGTCATCCCTTTGTCTCCTGACATTTTGTTGACAAAGTCCGGGCAAAAACAAACTAAACCACTGAAAGGTACTATGGAAACTTTCATTTTCAAAAATGTAGCTATCTCAAGCATGTACTATTAGTTACACCATCTTATGAAGCAGTTTTATTAATGCACAGTAATTTTCTACCAATAATTAACACTGCTCACTATGATAAATTAAGTCAAAGATGAGTAAAGATTTGTATATATTTTTAATTAGTAATTAAGTAGATCAGAGATTAAAAATAATGATGTGAACAATACGTATGTAATATGTATCAAATTTGACAGATAACTTTATAGTGCCCGCTCCATCCTAACTTCATTGCCACCACACCAAACTACCGGGGAGGTACAGACGACGTATTTGGAATTGCTCTAGCTCTCAAACAAACACCATCCTGTCAAGTTTTATTTCACCGACATCGTGCTAACATCACAAAGCACCATTTCACTAACATGATTTCCATCTCAAGTGTATTATAAATAACTACTACCCTTACACTTAACCACAGCTGCACATCACAATTAAATACACGTAGCTTACCCATTATTTGAGCTTTAAAGAAACAAAAATTTTAGCCAAACAGAGCAGTCAAAATATTCTCTAACTTCTGAAAGAATCTTGCTGCTACTGTAAGATCATGCACAAAATAATAGAATGGACTACAAGTTCTGTTTGACACGATTTTACTGACAATTTTGAAAGCAATTGTATTCACATAACTTTGCAGAGATATCAAAACAAAGTTGCTTTACCCTGAGCCTAGTATTGTGACCTTCCCTGGTAATCAAAACAGACTATCATATCACACAGCATCAAGAAGTCTGACATTATGGTCTGAAAGTTCATAGTTGAATCGTATCTTTACTGGTGTAGAAACTTTTATTGACTAAAAGAGCACTGGGATTTAACTGTAGGAGTCTACGAACATCTGGTCAAATCTGAGTAACTCTCTCACTAGAGAACTATTTCCAGCTACAAAAACTGTCTTCCTAAACATAGCTGATGTAAAATGGGAAAAAGTCAAAATTTGTTTCTCTCTGTTGTTACAGAAGACTGAACTGGACCCTCTCTTCTATAATGTTAACAGTAGAGTTTTAGAAACTCAAATCTCATGATGAATCTGTGTTCACAGTTGTCACAGAGGATGCAGTTAGGCACCATCAGCATGCAGGGATGTCAGCTACAGACGGCTTACACTAATCTCTAGACTACTTCTTTACCACTGCTGATGCATGTACGGAATGATATAAAATCACTCCCAAACACCATCTAAACCGGCAATAGTTAGAGCACGCAGCAATACATTTTCCAGGTAACTGAACTATTTTAGCTGTTTCTGAAAGGCAAGGGACATGAAACTCCACATACTTTGAGGACCCTTCTGAACAGACCACACTCAAATCCCATGCACACAATGATGAACACTGTTAATAGATGCCAGCAGCTCAGTCTCTGCTGAATACTTTGGTCTAAACTAAATAGTTTCTGCTATAAACTAAATACTTCTTGCTCTAAACTAAATAGCATCATGTCTTGTTGTCAAGGATGGGTAGCTCCAGTAATTATTTCATACTATTATTTCTTGACACACCACACGTGTTTTGTTTTAGTGCAAACCACAAATTGAAAATATATCAATACAGAGAATGGGCCATTTCTTGAATTTAACAGAAAAGAACAATACACACTGTCTAGTAAGACTAATTCTAATTCTACCCTGATCTGTCCTGTTAGCTTTTTTTAAAAACATAAAGCTGCTTTCTGCCTAAGCACAGACACTGCTTTATGGAAAAACTGTTCATTAAATAATCTTATTTCAAGAAAATTAAACATTCTGCTCTATTACATTCTCCAAGATGATATCATGTTCTACGGTACGTAATTGGATATTTCTTTCAGCCTTTTAAATTGCTGATTAGAAAGCATCCCGTACTATTGCTTCTCCATAAACCACTCGAGAAGGAAAGCGCACCCAGGCTCCAGCAGCAGCTCTCCACCAAACCCAGTGCCGGGAAGTTCCAGGCATGCCACCAGAGTCCAGGGAGGATGAGGTTAGCCCGGTCAGCCCAGGAGCAACACCAACCCTCCGCAGCCAAATAAAGGTCCAACATGCACTATAAATTGCAGAAAAATAATCTGTTGTTGTTGTTTATTTTTTCTGCTTTGGTGTTATGTGAGGGTTTTCCTACAAAGAAGATCAAAATATTTTACTGCATTACCTTTAAATGCCATCTGACTTTCTAATTTCAATTCCCCTCGGCTCCTCTAGTTTTTACTTTTCTACTGAACCAAACTACACATGCAAATAATCTATCTGCTCTCCTTCATACAGAATTTACTATAAACCACTATTTAAAAATTAAACTTTCTGTAGCAACCAAACATGGAGTTCCTCTTTTACATCACAAGAGCCATTAAAGCGTAACTTTTAATAATTACCATACATCCTTCTCTACCTCTTCACAGCTTCCATAAATGAGAGATTTCAGCCAGAGTTTCAGGAGTTTATTACAGCTCACTAAAGTGGCAACAAAGTGAACTTATATTCTTAATACGTTGTTTTTTTTCCTGCAGGCAGAAATTTCTTTCATATTAGAGTGGCAATTTTCAGACTTGCTAAGTGTATTAGAAGAGAACCATCAAGCACAAGTAAAAATGAAATAAAAACCAAAACCCACAATAAAATTATTTTCTGTTACACAAAGTGAGGCGCAACAAATCAAACCCATGTGTGCGTGAAGTGGCCATAAACACCTTACCAACTACTTTTGTACTATACTTACAGTTTTCACATCAGTTTTAGAAGTTTTACAGTTTTCCTGTTGAGATCTCAACTACTCTGATAGGAGCAGAATGTGAATAAACACTCAGAAAAAAAGGATAAAAATTGCCACACAAACTCATCATACCAGCACAACCAAACGCTGGGGGAATTTCTATCAGATAATTACAACCACATTGTTGCAATGTAAGACTACCATCACATTTTCTGAAGCACAAGCCCTGAGATTCCTGCCCAAAGAAAGAGGGGAGGAAAAAAAAAAAAAAAAGCATGTATAGGTTTTGGCTTACTCAGACAAACACCTTTGCTGACAATCACAGCAATCAGTGACAAAGGCAAAGGCAACATTCAATTTCAGGAAAGCAGTAAAAGAGGCATGTGCAGGGTAGGAGGAGGAAATACAGAAAAACAAGCAACGCTGTGAGCATAAACAGTTGTGGTCCACATTCAACTGTTATTACTCTGGTGAACTGTTTTGCAGGTGGCATTTGCAAATGTGCCCCAAAAGGCGAATGAAAATAAGCACCCAGAATGCACAACACTTCCTCACAACATGAGGTAACTCCTATTCAGACTGTATTAATGATGGTGAGAAATTAATCACAAGAAAATAAGAAACAAGCAAAGAGACTTTTAATTTGACAGGCAACGTTACACATGACACTTGTACATCCTCTGATTATTTCACATCAGGGATTTGGACAGCACATCAAACTGTTCCTACAGCCCAAGCCCTCTCGTCTCTCTCCCACGTCCATAGCTTGGTGAGAAAGATTCTGGGGACAAATCTTACTCGGGGCATCCCACTGCTAATGAGTGGTTAGTTAACGTCAGTTGTTTCACTTATAAGCAAAGTTCATTATTCTAAAACCAGAAGTATGTGGTGCCTCTCATTTGCCACTTCAGCAAAGAACCCAAAGAGTGGATGATCCCAAGCCTTTACACTGACTGACGACTTCTCTAAGTCCAAGGAGAGGCTTGCCAGTTGGTTACGATGGAAACACTTCCAACCCTTCCACCTACAAAGGATTTCTGCCTTCAGGATGTCAGACAACTAATTTCACTTAAGAAAAATACAGCCCCGATGAATTGCTTTTTAATATTTCCTGCTGAAACAGAACTGCTGTTGCAAAGCCTTCTTACAAAGAGAAACAAAACTGTACAAAGCTGCTATTTCCTAATAAAACGGCACAGACAGCTTGAAACTGACATTCTTATGTGATAATTCTGTGCTACTTTAATTAAAAGCAGCATCTAAAGTTACTGATTGAAGCATACCAGTGAAAAACACTGTTCTCCATTTTCTATCTAGCTTGCATCTCCCCTCACAGTTTCTTTGCTTCTTCAGGAACTGCCAGACAGTTCCTCCTACTGACAAAAGGGGAGTTACATTACAGTAGAAAACCAAGTAATTTCAAAAATAGCTGTTTTAATCCATAGCACACTGCTTCAGAGACGCTACTTACGAAATCTGTTACAAAAAAACAAGCTGCCTCTTTAAATAAAATAATTTTTAAAGCAGTTTCCCCATAACTTATCGGACTTTTCAAATAGCAAAGGTACGCAGCCTGCGCATACAGCATATTTGTTGGGTTCCCAAGAGGATCAGCAGTTAATGCTCCCTGAAGACTGGAACCCGTCACACCTCCTGCTAGGGGGACTGATGGTTTATAACTGGGTGCTCTTGGGTTCAAACATCTCTTCTCCATTGACCGAGGTGAGGCAAGTAAAGCACTGTCCCCTCGTCACAATACACGGAACCAGCCCTTGCTGGACCCAGCTTAAAGCAGGAGCAAAGACAGCTGGAGAAAGCCAAAGCTCCACTCCGATGGTAGTGCCTGGAACTGTGACACACGGAATCAAGTGGGAATGATCTGGAGATGCTGTTTGCTGAACCCACCTGCACAGCTGGGTGCTGCATTATCAGTGTAGCCAACCACAGCACGCTACAAAACCACACTGCGTTGAAATGTAAAGATAGCTTGCTAGTATTTCGTAACACCTGACAAGCCACATAACCGACCTTCCCACCTACAGCAACACACAAACAGCAAGCATTGCCCTCCTGGATGGGACACGTTGCAGTATTAGCTAAGTAAATCCCCTGCACACAACACACAGCTCCCTACTCCCCTTACCTACCAGTAACAGTAATTCCCTTGCTGATGGCTTAAAAGCCATGAGAAGAAGGCCATGCAAAATGGTACTCATTACTTTCATTTTTGAGTAAACCTAGTTCAACCTGAATAAACGTTGACATTTCAGGCTTAAAAAACTTCCAGCTCTGTCACAAAGTTTGTCCCCACAACCGATGGCCAGCTGTATCACAAACAGTTAAACGCCCAAAGAATGGCCTTGTGGGGTGCCACCGCACAAACCAAACACGATGCACTGCCAAGGGCTCAGGCAGACACATACCATTATTCAGCAAGGACCACATGAATGCATATGGCTCTCTGTTTTGTCTTCATAGTAACAAGAAGGTTTGTAAACAGTTCTCACATATGAGGCAATCAGTCACTTGAGAATCTAAAAATCTGCCTGCAAAGCACTGACCTGCACTGCCATCGCGTTTGGGTGCACAATTAAAGGTCTCCTGCACAGGTGCCTCGGGGCAGGCGCTGCTCCTTCTGCTCCCAGCACAGCAGTGATGCTGACACCACTGCAGCGGGATGCAGACCTGGAGCAGTGCTGTATGCTGCAAACCTTCAACACTGAATTGCTCCATCAACAAAAGCGACGGCAGCACGTTGGCTTGTCCCACGCTGCCCTGCTGCTGTCCTTTGCACGGCTGACAACCACGGCAGCCTTAAATGCACTTAGCAGAGACGGCAGTGAACTTGAAAAGCTCACGTGGGAAAAAGCCTGCCAGCCTCACCTACACAGCAAACGCTTTTTGGAAGATAAGGCAAAGCAAAAAAGGAAGTCTCACATAATCCATACCCAAAGATTCAGAAGCATCTGTTGACTGGAAGGGTAAGGCAAAATTCAACTGTTAATGAATACAATCTCCCGGTTACCGTGCGCCCACGCCAGCACGTCCACAGGCTGCAAACTTGGCGCTCCTATCGGTTGGGACAGACGCGCTGCCCGAGTCTGGCCGCTATCGCCTTCACGGCCAAAGCACGGCGGGCTCCGCGCCGGCACCCCCAGCCCGGGGCGGCCTGGAGCCAGCAGCTCCCTCGGCTCCCGCAGCCCGACAGCCGGCGCCCTGCCACAGCGGTCCGCAGCACGGGTGGGGGAGAAGCGAACAAATTAAAGAGCAAATAGAGGGCACGCGGGGTGCTCCGTGCTCTGTAATGTACGAGCAAGGTCAGGGTTATAGCAAAGTTTGCTCCATTTCGATAGGAGAGAAGGGAAATTACCCGGCTACGCATTTCCACTGACGCTATTGCTATCAGTTTGATTTAAAAAGCCGCCTAAGAATTACTGCAATAATAATAATAATAAACGCCCTTTAATATTTGATGAGAAGTTTAATTTCTGCCATTTCCATATTAAAGGAAAAAAAAAACCAACACATATCAAAACAACGTTTGTCCATCACCGCCGACTAATACGAAAAACAGAGTTCCCTTTCTGGGAAACCGAACGCGGAACGCCGTTATCGCGGGGTGACAAGGCGGGCTCCCCCCGCACGGCCCGGCCCGGGGTTCCCCGGCCTCCGCCGCCCCGCCCCTCCGGGGCCCGCCGCCGCCTCCCGGGAGCGCGGCGCGAGGTGGCCACACCGGGCGCGGACGTGCCGCTTACATAACCGCCGCCGGCCGCTCCGGTTACATAAGGGCTCGCGCCC